>CAUHTR010001143.1:0-88203 GCA_959609185.1 Schmidtea polychroa
AATATGTTGCCGGAGGATTTGCTATTTCACAGCTAATTTCCAAATTATATCTCAAAAATTTCACCATATGTAATTTTGTTTCACCAAAAACAATTATGATTTTCTGAATTTATTTTATTATTAATCAAATATATGTTCTTTTTTCTCAATCTTATATTAACAATTAAAGATATTTTTGTGTCAATAATAATTTGAAGCGACAATTCTCTAGTTCCTAACTTTTAATTGGCCGACTGAATAAATTGAACAACCAATCACATTTCAAATGAAAAAAAAGAAATAAAATCCGTTTCCAACAATGTGAAATCATTGCAACTAATGAGGCCAATATCTTCTGTTGTAACATTTGATAATATTTCTAAGAAATCCGTGATCGCACAAATAAACAATTTTGATTTTCGATTTGTGAAAGATTTACTTTTTGATGACAAAGTGACCCAGGTTATTAAAGTTGGAGTTGTTGCTGATTGTATTGTTTTTATTAAAACTGTTTCTAATTCAATAGATTTTCAGAGGACCTGGAAATTTTTTTTTTGACTCTTTTCGGTCAACAGAATGGATAAAACATATCCAACCAGCAAGAGATCATTCAGAAATTAACATAGAATTAGTTCCGAACTTTGAAGCAGGTGGAGATGTATTTTTGTTGCAAGCATCAAAAGATATTCCACAGAATGCAATACTGAAAATTTGGTTTAGTGAATATTGTTTGTTACAAATGCATATTCCTTTCCTGACTACTGTAAACATTATTAGTAATGATTATGATTACAAATAATATTATTATAAAAAATTATTCTAGATGCCTGGCAATATCGATGCCATTTATGCCAATTCAAAACTCCTTTCCCTAATATTCTTAAGTCACATTTATATCTTTATGAACATACAAATATTGGAGATAAATTCTACTTTGATTCAATGATTAAATTTCCCATTAATTTATTGGCTGATTTTAAAACGACTGCAAACTCAACCAACTGTCAATTATCTCCAGTAACAAATCATTTCTCATCATTAAAATTACCTCAGAAAATGCACAGATGTGTTTTCTGCGGTAAACTTTATTCACGGAAATATGGTTTAAAAATTCACATAAGAACTCACACAGGATACAAGCCGTTGAGTTGCAAAATATGCCGACGACCATTTGGTGACCCAAGTAACTTGAACAAACATATTCGACTTCACTCACAGGCTTCCAATCAATACAAATGTGGAATTTGCAGTAAAATTCTTTTGCGTCGACGAGATTTAGAAAGACATCACAAAAATCACCACGAAAATTTAGATAAAAACTGATAATTTAATGATTATTATTTGTACAAATGTGTAAATAAACTTCAATTGTCGATAATTTTAGATTTTGTTTGAATTATCTGTTACAAAAATGAGTCTCAAATTACAATTTATTTATGAAATAATAAGTCATTTTATCATTAAATTTACTAATTTAATTATGTGGAAATTTAACTAAAAACATTTTAAATATAGAAACATATTTTTCGAATTAAAAGAAACACTTCAATATGTACTTCATGATCAAATTTATTTTAAAATAATGCTTTAATTATTTTTTAATCTAGATAACTGAGCTGCCAGTGATGCAAATGGATGTAGTACATTTATTGCTGTATCCACTAGCATTTTTAAACTTATTGCTGAAAACAATCATTAACAATTGTATTCCCTTTGTAATGAGTATTTATAAAATATATATTTGTTTATATAAAATGAGATATCGGGATTAGTATATTTTACAGCTCTAATTTTAAAAGTTGGTATCAACTGTGATCCCAACTGAGGATCGATTTTTAAATGTAAAAAAAGTTGTAACTTTTTTTAATAAAACATTAATTTAAAAAATCTAGGAGAGAATGGGTTAAATGTTAGGGTCTTACTAATAGATTAGAAACCCTTTATTTTATTTTACCAAAACTGATATACATTGTTTAAAAAAGTAACTGAAATTTTAAAAAAATTGTAATTTGAAAAAAGTTATTTAACAGTTGTCAAGTTCATTTTCTATAATTCGTTAAGAAATGATTATGTTAAATATTTTTTCCGGAATAGTAACTAAATTGATAAACAAATATCAGTAATTTAAATTTGGTGTTTGTTTTAACAGTTGGCGTTATAGTTACCAAAAAAATTGATTATTAAATTTTATAATGGATGCTACAAAAAGACCAATTAAAATTTCTCCTGAATTAGTTAACTATGCTGAAAAGCATAAAATTTTTGAAAACATGAAGGTTTCCAAATTTCTATCAAATGGCTTTTTTAAAACTGCTTTAGAAACTTTTAGAATTATTAATAATTGATCGTCCTACAAATCCAATTAAATATCTAATCGAATACTTAAAGAAAGATATTGATGATGGTAAATTAATTATTATTATTTTTTATTTCGCAATACAATGAATGCAGTGCCGAGGATATTTATCTTGGGACCCTCGGCGTCTGGTAAACACACAATAGCAAAAATGTTATCTGGTAGACTAAATTGTCAATTGTTGAATCCAGAAAATGTTTTCTTGGAATGTGACACTGACATCAAAGAGGTGGCAGAAGATTGTTTGAAATATAATAAAGTATTCGTATAGTTTATCGCCAATCTTTTGATTAATCGAAATTTGGTAGCCTATTCCAGTGAATATCTGGATTCGAGCTTTAAAATTTCGTACAAAAATGTTTGATTGTGAGAAGAAAGGATGGATTTTGTATGGATTTCCAGAAACAAGAGAACACGTTTATGCACTTCAATGTGAAGGAATTTTCCCCACCCACGTCGGTACGGGATTAATCTTAGTGGCTAGCAGTTATAATTGATTATTACTTTTTATTCCAGTGCTCCTCACAGCCCCGGATTACGTTCTCATAGAACGAGCTGATGGTAAGCGGATCGATCCGGAAACCGGTGGTAAGAATAATTATCTTAATGATTTATTTCAATTAAATCATTTTGAATATTAAGTAGAAAATTTTAAAAACTTTAAAAAACTTATTTTAAATTTAAATTAAAAAAATTAGTTATAATTTATTTAAATAAAATTAAATATAATTTAAAAATTATGACTCAAAAAAATTGAATTTATATTAATTTCAGAAATATTGGTTTAAATATGTTTAATTCAAAAACATTATTAATAATTTTGACAACTAGCCATCATGGGCGTCCAAAAGGGGGGCAAGTGGGAGCACTCCTCCCCTGTATTTCCGATAAAAAAAATTCTATTTTTCGATTAATTTAAACACATTTTAATAGATGCGCTCAAACAATTTGGAAAAACCCAAGAAAAAAAAATAATAAAAAAATTCTATTTAAAGAGGCTTCCTGTTTTTTTAATGTTATTAGCTATATCTGGAAATCAATGATTTCAAATCATTTTATCTGTATAAAAACTTTCGATATTAACTGACGTTCTGGTTTTAAAAAAAGTGTTCTATTTTGTATAATGCCCCAATTATTTATTATACACATGCATTTTTTTCAACTCTCTTCCTCCCTAGAAAAATATATTTTTGCCCCCAACCCCCCCCCCCCCCTTGGAAAAATTCCTGATTGTTAGGATTATTTTTATTATTTATTAAAGATCGATCAGCATTAAAATAACTATAACATTTAAAATTATTTAAAGGAAACTTTTTAAAATTACAAATTTTATTACATAAAGGTTCTACATTATTATATATATAAGGATTATTTACATTATTAAAATTATTATGACCAATATTTACATCAATATCAAAATTACCTAGTATATTGCTCCGATCATTGCCTCCCATGTCGAAGCATGTACTTTTGGGTGCTGAATATCCTCATATTTGTCTTCTGCATCATCTGAATACTCAAGTGGCATCGTCTCTTCATTAGCTTCAATTGCTGCAATTGTTCTTCCTGGATTGTTGATCTTTTGTTCATAGCTTGTGGTTCGATGGGCATAATAATTATTGTTTCTCATGTTTGAATTAATTTGAAACTTCCTTCTTTCCAAATTTGTATAGCAGTCAATCTCCTTGTGTCCACGTAAGTGACATCTCTGACATTGAATCGTTGAACATTCTCGCCGTACGTGGCCTTCAACTCCGCATGCAAAACACGTCATTTTCTTTTTAATTTGGCATTCTCGACTGATATGACCAGTTTTCTTGCATGTCCAGCATTCCAATTGTCGGTTACTGACGTTTCGCTGATTGAAATTAATATTTCCGTTTACCATTCCTCTTTGAGCAACATCTCTGTAGCTTCTGTAGTTTTGAACAATCGGTGAAGTCTTCACAACATTAATATGGCCCATAATTTTGTTTACCTTTTCTAAATTCTTCATCGAAGTTTTTCTTCCATAGTTTTTCCTTCGGCTGCTTCATAATCTTCCATTAGAGATCTGTCAAGTAATGTTGTAGTTAATATTACTTGCATCGTAATTGTTGTTTTTGTCGCGCCAAAAAACCTTTGACAATTCTTGATAAAATTTTCTAGATCATCGCCTTTGTGAAATTTCGCAGGTAATAGTCTGCTTATCAATAAATCCGTGGTCGCCATGTTAGACGCAATTAAATTCAAATCTTCAAGCATTTATTTTTATAACAACTTCAAAATTGTGTCGTTTACTAGCGTATTTAAACACCGAGGCGTGATAATTATTAATATTAATGTAATTACTGGTCATACATTTAATTGATTTAATTTAATATAATTTAATATAATATGATATAATCTAATATAGAATTTAAATATAAAAATTTAACAGAAATAATTATTTCTACTAACTGATCTCATTTCTACCATTTGACCATAATAATTTTATATAAAGGTTTACTAACTCCTTACAGGATCAATATTTATTTTAAAAAAAATCCCAAGTGGGGATAAATTAGGTTTAAGGTCACCACGTGGCCACTGTACAATAAACATATGTAATTAAACGTGTAATGTGTATTAAATATTCGTGTTATGGCCGTAACTAAATCGGAGTTAATTGGACAAAATCAATTGAAATCGGATGTAATTTTACTGCCATTTATAATTTCGTCAACTCGAGGCAATCCTTTATCTTTATATTCATTCACTTTATATATATTCACTAAAAATAATCAAAATTTCTAGTTTTAAAAGTAAGGGTTTAACCAAAGGATTTTAGGGTTGTCGAGTTTAACATCCCGATTTTGTTTGATACAGTGGGTTAGTTTTGGGAGTGAGAACTGTTTAACGGTCGATTTTCGTTTCTGGATTTTATTAAGTTTCAAAATAAAGCGGAAACCTTCACTGGTCCAAGGTCAAATGAATCTCAACAGATATAAGACTAGAAACTCAATACAAATTCAAAAATAAATTTGGGAAAATTAAAGTTCATAAAATTAATTACGAATCCAAACTAAATTTCAATTAATATATGCATCTTGAGCAAATTAACTCAAACGAAAACATCCAACCCGGTTGATGGTCTATTTTTTGTAAATAATATATCCAATCAATAAAAATGTCGTTAAAACTTTGTCTTTCTGTCTCAAACTTCGCTATAGAAATGTTGATAATTGGGAAAATTTCTTTCCAATAATTAAACGCCCAGCAATGTTGTATTTCTCTGCGCGAACACAAAATGGACAAACTCTATATTTTTGAATTTTAATTTGATCAATTTTTGGATTTTCAATCGAAAAAGACCAAAAATAATTCCAACTAACTAGTCAAATTCGAATTCCAAACTTTAATTACAAATTGAAATTATATTGAAATTTACACATTTAGGATTCCATTTTTATGGCTTAGTTGTTTGGTTGTATTAATTTCATTATTAGTTTCCTCTTATACAAATCTCCTGAAATGTGTCCTTCCTGCACTGTCTACGATTAAAGTCAAAATAATGAAAACCTGTGCAACAATTTCAGAATATAGAAATAAGCACGTTATTTTTTTAAAGTAAATAAAATTCTTGATAGGAAGAAAAACACCACGTGATGGTCGAAAAAATTAAAATTAATTTCCTTTGGCCTTAGGGAGTTAAGCATGTGTGTATCATTATTTTTGCCTGAGGCCCTAGAAATAAAATTATTTTGCAATTTTTGATCTCTTATCCACAAAACTTGGTACACTAGTTTTATTTTTATACAATAATTTCGTGATAAATAATTAAGTATAAAAAGAATAAAATTAACTAAAAACAAAAATATATTATCAACTTTAAATTTGGTAATTATCTTAATTTATTCTTTGAAATTGGATCTACAGTGAAACCTCGATTTACAATCTGCTTAACACTAGATTTACGGACTGAGCCAATTTGACTCATTTAAAATTCTTTTGTTATATATATATATCCTGGTCGCGGAATTCGCTTTCAAATGCCTGGCGCAATGCATAGGGCACGATGGATGGCTAAAGTCCTCTACTCCATCAAAATGTGGCTTTTTCGCAGTCAGTTCAAGATGACTGCTTCAGAAGAGCGTGGTATTTGTGATGTCGCCATCTTTTCCGTTATCATCCACCTCAAAGCCTGGATGACTGCACCACTGGCTGTAGAAGCACCTCTGAATGACTTCAAGCTTATGGCACAACTTTTGAACTATCCGCATGCGGCTATTTCTGCTGCAACCAGCAAGAAGCTTGGTCTACATTTGTGGTATCTGTCCGAGGAGCTCGTTGGTCTGGCCCTGTTTGACTCCAGATTATCGCATGACTCAAAGAGACTGATGATTGCCGCGATGGACGAAGAAGCTCCGGATCATCCATCGAAGCGACCCAGCATAAAGTCTGATGCATTCCTGGGAAAACTCGGCTTGGAGCAGTTCTGTACCTCAAACTCCAAGAAACTGTTCCAGTTGCTTGATCTACCCGAAGCACTGCTCGACAAGGATCCATCAGACTGGGAACAGGATGAGTCGTACACACGAGCACTGGACATTGTCAAGAGCTTGGCGGTTGTCAACGACAGAGCCGAGCGTGGAGTAGCTCTCATTCAAGACTATAACAAGAAATTGACCAAGAATGAAGATCAACTCCAGTTTCTTCTTCAAATTGTGAATGAACACAGGCGACAGTTCCCTGACTGTACCAAACGAATCCTAGCGAATTGTGCTAGTACTGGTGAGCAATTGGACACTGCGAATAGTGCGAAATAACAGTAACACAGATGAACATTGAACAGCTGGCAGAGACATAATTCTTAACATGTGCACTGTGCAGTTGGAGTTATTTCTGAATCAGTGATCTATATAGTAAACTGAACTTTTACAAGCTGTTGTGTGTGAAATAAATGTGAATAGTGGTACTTACAAAACTTAAACACTCGAGGGCCACCTCTAAATATTGTCCAATCGTAATGATTTTTTGCACAATTCATTATTTATATACTTGGCACAGATTGGACTGGTGCCAGAGTTGAAATTATGACTTTCATTTTTTTGCTATGTACTAAGGGCCACCCTAATATATATATATATATATATATATATATATATATATATATATATATATATATATATATATATATATATATATATATATATATATATATATATATATATATATATATATATATATATATATATATATATATATATACGTCATGAAATATAGGTAAATATTAATTACTCTACTCTACCGGCTCCCTCATTTCGCATATCAAATTAAGTATACCTATTTTTACGGCTATTTTCACCGGTAAATCTAGTGTTAAAATCTACTAATAAATATTCAGTGATTTGAATTCATCTGATTATTAGGGTGAGATTTTAAATATCACCAAATATTCTCAATTATGGTTGAACTTAAGGGGAATCAACATTCATAAGAACTCATGAAATATGGTTTTTGAGTTACTGATATTTCATATCCAATTATAGTTTTCACCAACGGTCTATTGAAAGAGGGGATTTTGTGGGATTCACCCCATTTCTCTTTTTCTTGAGAACAAAACTCAAATGAACCAAACGAAATAATTGTCTTCCGATATATTGTTTGGACGCCAGAGACGAAGGAAGGAGATAAACAACATTAAAACTTTAAAATCTCTTCCGTGCATTTTAGAAAATACAATTCTATAGTGTTCTTATTTAATTGACCCTTCCAAATCTATTAACATAATGTACTTGTCCTTGTAGATTTCTGAGAATCCAAGTGCAACATTAGTTGTAAAAAATATTTAGATCGATCTAATTAGAATGTTTAGCTTGATCTCCCAATAAACTATACTTATTTATCGGTCTTCTAAATTGCCAGAAAACATCAATTGTTTTCTTAATTTTCATTTTGCAGACCAGATATTTTGTGTTTATTTATATGATTACCTTCTTTGTAGTAGGTTATTTCAGTGCCGGCTCAGAGGTCGGAACTTCGGGGATTTTTACCGAGGCCCCGCGCTTTCATATTTCTAACAATTATTAGTAGGTAGGACAAGTTTTTGACACCAAATACAACGTTTTTTTCTAGTCGGATGTTAATTTTAAAATTAAAATTTTGATATTATCGAGGAATTAGCAGTAAAAAAAGTTAATACGAAATAAGAATAAAAATTATTATGTTTATGTATTGATATTATTGAATATATTGAAGAAATAAATATTTCATTAAATAAATAGATAAAACTATGTTCATGTATTATTTCTTTCTTTTCGGGAAGGAGCACCTCATATAATATTTTCCTGAGGCCCCGCAAAACCCACAACCAGACCTGGGTCATTTATATCATTTTAGTTATCATACCAGAATGAAACAGCATTTTTGTACCCAAATGAAAATATTTCAGGTCGAAAAGTATACAGTTACCTAATATGCGTATACAGCTGTGAGATCATTGCGTCATAAATGTTGTTTAAATAAATGCCTGGTTTTTTCTTTCATTATGTAATACCTATACATATAGAACATTCATCACAGCCCTTACCGATGACGAAAGGAATCTGTACGTTCTTATGAAATTTCACATAGATGTAGTCTCTCTTTTAAGATATTCGTATGAATTTATCTAATCACACTTCTCAATTAGAACTATATATAAAGAGAAATAAAATATCATCTTTGTTATAATTGTAGACGTCTATCACATTCTTTTCGACCCAGCCACTAATGCAGAGATAAACGATCGTCTAATAAAGCCAGAGGGTTCTAGTGCAGAAGAAATGAGCCAGAAATTGACAAACTACCATCGAAACATTGCTCTAATTAAACCGTTATATAACCACGTTTTGCATGAGATAAATGCTGATCAACCATTGGCTGATATTTTCCAAATCGTTTTTGATTTCTGCGTTAAACGAGAACGCCTACCAGCTCTAAGGACACCGAGAATTATATTGTTAGGACCATCCGGTTCAGGGAAATCTACAATAGCCAATTTGCTTTGCAAGAAATACAGCATAATGAAAGTTAATTGTGGGGATTTGATTCGAGAAGCAATTGCAGACGGAAACAAGCATGGCCTAGCAATGCGTAGTTACGTGGAAAAGGACCTGCCTGGTAATGACACTATATCATTGATTTGTGACAAAGGTAGTTGACATAATATTTACAATTCAGTTCCCGATTTCGTCCTCATACAACTCATCGAAGAAAGACTAACGAATCTCTGTTGTTCTACTTATGGCTGGCTTCTTTATGGATATCCATTGTCAGTAAAACAGGCCGAACTTCTTGACTGCACGAAATTGGAACCAAATAGGTAAATTTTAGATTTCCATCTGCTAATGGACGTAGAGATATCATAAAATAACTTTAACTATCATTGCAATTTTATTAAGTAAATTCAATATTAACTTAATCAATAATCAATAACAAAAAGGCTGTGCCGAAAATTCGTGAATTTTTCCAGGGTCGTCGATGTAGGATCAACTACGACATTTCGAAATTCATAGGGAAATGAGAATGATGAATCAGGATTTGATATTACCGATTGTTCAGAAAAACTGGATGGAACTGATTCGATTATGGTTTAGGCACTAGTTGTACTTTCTAGAACATATTGGTCATTGGTAACGATGCACCGAATGTTAGAAAGGTATTTTGCATGTTCTATTGATGCATGGGGAGACATGTAGTGGAAATTTCGTCTCCATCATCATACAAATCGTAGGTGCTATCATAGCAATCAATTAATAATGCTTTAATATCATCTTCCGTTGTTGTATGACCATTAATTTTGACCATACTTGTCATATCTGTAAGACAAAATCAGCAAATCATAACCAACTTACATATGAAACACTAATGTGTATAGAATACCCAGTGTATCTAAAAAGATACAACCATTTATTTGCACACAATGAACAACTTACTCAAAATCATAGTATTGCCTTATTTAACACAAGTGGTCTTAATCTGTATTTTTTGATGACCTCTGTTTTGATTAGTTTTGACGATATTATCACACAAAATTGATGCTGACTATTTTATCAAAAATTAGAAAAAAATAAAACTACGATTACGTCATATATGATCATTTCAAAATAGAATGAAGTTAGCTGCTCTCATAAAATTGGTTTACGCTGGAAATTTTGAATATTTACATAGAAATATAGATTTTAACGGTTGTATCTTTTAAGATGTGAGGTGTATTTAAATATTAATTTAAATATTGACCACAAATATTTTTAATTGATTTCAATATATATATAAAGTCTTAATAATTATTTTAATTAATTGAATTGAATTAGTTTTAATTTTAACTCTTTCAATACGAATTTTTTATTTTAATAATTCATGTANAATTCCGAGCACAGCACATATAAAAACACAGTTATTAATAAGCGTGACACGTGTCTGCTGTTTGTTAGCAACATCTAGACTGACAAAATTTTATAGAAAAGTAAAAAAGCAGACAAGTTTGGACATGTTTACGATCATATGACCGTACAGTTCTAAAATCCCAGATCCCAATGTATTTGTAAGCATTTAAATTATTTTAGTAATTATTAGAAACTTCTCTGGGACAATAGTCCCTACAGTATTGAAAAGGTTAAAGGTGGATTTGAAACTCCTAACTTTCTCTTTTTATATAATGTTTATTCCTTTCAATATTTTTGATTATAATCTTTCCATTTTTGTATTCTTATAAATACATCCTTTCATGAATTTGAATTTTCCCCTACCTCTCATCATCTTTATTTCGGAAATCCTTTCTTATCAACTTTTTCTTGTCTTTTGCTTCTACTTCTATTTAATTAATATATTTTTATTATTTGCTAAAAACGATGGAATAAATTCATAGATTTTAATTCATTTCAAAAGCTCTTTAATTACAAAGTATTATTTAAGTGTTCTAATGGTTTTTACTGATAAAGGTCACTCTTGAAAATCTATTTTTCAGTATTAACTGTGACTTCGAGTAATGACATCGACCTTTCTTACACTTTAATAAATTCAACTATATTGACACTAACTGATTGCTACTCGATAAACGATACCAAGGGATTACTGGTCTTTGTTGTATTTATCCACACAACTTTTATCTAATTTAAACAAAAATTTCGAACAGAAATATTGATTTGATGAAAGTTTTCTAATGAGAAAAGTCTTAGAAATGAATTCTGCAGCGGTTGTCATAAAAATCTTTGAAATTAAAAGACTTTTTTGCTTGATACGTACGGACAAACATTTGAAGGTAATTATATAATTAGATTACTTTACCATTATAATTTCTTAATTTGTTTTTGAAAATAATTTCAACAGCCAGTAGTTTTCTGAACTGTCGTATCCATCTTTTAATGATTTGCTTATAAAATCTCCAAGTTCAAAATTGTATTTCAACTAAACTGTTGGTATTATGATGATGCGATCTTGAAAACACTGAATCATTTTCTGCTGTCTTTGCTGGTTCTTTTATAATATTTGTTTTAAAATTATTTCTTCAATTGATTTGTATTTCTTTGGAAACTCCAACTTTAGGTATCTGCTTATATTTAGAAAATTTTCCCACTGTCTTTCTATAAAGTTAACAATCTAGTTTTTAATCTTTCCGTATTGAGATTCCAATAAACATTATACACATTTTCTACAGATATTTCTTGATATCATAACAGTATTAGTGGTGCCGTACCTTTTTTGAATTCCACTGCTCAAATAATTTATATATGTTTAAAATTGTTTTATAAGATTTTTGTAGTTCACTTAAAAGTAATTGCTTTTAAGTAAATGTATTAGACAAATTTTTTTATCATATAAAAAATGATTCACGTCACAACAAATGTAGTTTATGGGTAAAAGTTCCTTTCGTGTGATGTAATATTTTCTTCCATGAGTACTCATTGCGTATCAGTGGCGTAACTAGTGGGCGCTAGGACCCTGCGTTGCGAGGGACCACCAGCTATAGGGGGCTCAAAATTATTACTAAAAAATATTTACAATCATTTTCTGAAACTTTTTTCCCGCAGCTATATTTGCCTACAAACATAAAATTATCATTGAATAGCGGCTGCTGTGAATAACTATGTATTAAACTTTAACCGAAAAATTTAAGTGGAAATATTTTACATTGCGCGGGGGGCCCAAATTTTGAAGTTCCGTCACTGTTGCGTACGATCCATATACTATAACATTTACCTTTTTTCACTTCTTTTTAATTGTAGGATAACTGTAAATAATACCTGTTTAAAATAAAATTATTGCATGTTGAATTTGTATGTCTGATTATTATGTGATGTATGTCTAAATGTCAAAGGTGTAATATTGTATTAATGATGCCTGTGTGTATCTTGCTCAAGATACTTACAATATAATTACTTCCTCCAGAGGGATAATTAGTTTTTTGATATTAATAAATTATATGTCTCCGAAGTCTTCTAACATGGCTACCACTTCAGGACTCACAACAAATAACCCATTAAATGCTTTTATTCCAACGCCGAAAATCTTTGCCACTGGAGACAGTCTGGAAATTTTCTTAGAAGATTTTATGATTTAACTCAACAGAAGCGGCTAAATTATATGAAGGAGTCAATGAAGAAATTGGAAGCTATGAAGAAAGATGCAGAAAAGCCTTCGAAGAACCTTCAAATTTAGGAAGAGATTTAAATGAAACTATTCGTCACAAAAACGTTAATGAATTAATTCAAGACTTTTTAGGACCATTGATCGATTGGCAGAAAAAGACACGATTTATTGAAAGAGAAATTAACTGCATTTTATTGCAAAATGCAATAGAAAATAAAGATATAAAAAGAGAAATCAAGATGAGAAATATTTCTAATGTAAAGGAGATTAAAGAGATCATAATGAAGATAGAAGGAGATTAATAAAGAAATGAAAATGAAGATTGCGGCGATTGGAGCGATAAACTAAATATAAGCAAGATCTTGACCAATGCTTTTATGTATGAGAATGTTTGTAATTGTTTACATGAAATTGAATTTTTTGACAATATTTGGTATGATGATTGTGGTATGCTTGATTTTTTTATGTATACATACTGTAGATAAAATAGATTAAGGTGTTGACAATAAAGTATGCACTTTAAATAATGATTATGATAGGGTAATAAAATACGATAAGGGCCAAGTATTAATATCCTGATTAATAATAAGAAATTTAATTGTCTTGGATACGGGAGCTAAAATAAGTGTCATTACTAAAGAAATACTAAACGTGCTCGGAAATGTAAAAGGTGAAAACACTAATTTATTGGTAAAATTTTCAAATGAGAACTCGTTAGAAATATTAGGAAATGTTTCGGTTAAAAATAAAAATTGTAAATCAAGAAAATATGGTCGATTTCTTTATCGCCAATGAAATTTAGCCAAGTTTAATAGTAGGTATTAATATGTTAGATCAATTTAATATTAAATTTGAATTGAACTCACGAAAAGAAAATATTTTAATGTTGGACAATGGAAAACCAAGTAATTTAAAAAATAATGATCAAATTAGTGGAGATGTGACTTTGAATAAATAATTAAAGAATGTGAAAATATATTTATGAAACATAAATGGGATGTAGGCAAAACCAATTTAGTAAAATATGATATATTAACAAAAGGTGAACTTATTGTTATTAACCCTAGACAGTTAACCATATAACCATCTAATTTAGAAAATTGAAAAAAATATTAAGGATATGGAGGAAAACGAAATAATAAGTCATTTATCGCGATTAAAAATTTCGAAACCCCAAAATGTGTTAAAAATTACGAAGTTTTCTTGGATTAACAAATTATTATCTTCGATTTATAAAAAATTATATTATGTATGTATGTAATAATTATTATTTATAATATAGAGATGATTTCCTGGTTGACATAAATTAATTAAATGTATAACAAGTTAATGATAATATAAGATTTTTACTGCAAAGTATATCATCTTTCATTTATTAAATATATACTTTGCAGCAAGAGGCTTAAATTATCAATTACTTGTTTATAATTATAATAATAATTATTTTTTATTATAAGTAATGCAATATGAGATATTATAATTAGAACATCATTGAATTTGCTTAACCCTTTCCAGTCCAGTGATTCCAAATGGAATCATTAATTCAAAATTCATATTTTGTCTTTCAACGATTACAATTGTTGGCAGCAACTAACGCGAATTGAAGCTAAATGTATTTTGAACAGTTGGCAATGCTGAATATACATAACAGTTCTATTATATAACAGAAAAACAATTGTATTAACCAGCCTGCATAAAATAAAAAAATGGGCTGGGAAGGGTTAATTTACAGTCCTTATTATAATGTTTTGTACATTTATTTAATTAATATGAAATTTTGACAATTATTGAAACTTCAAAAAGTGCTTAAAAGAACACGTGAACTTACTTTCCTTACTCCCTTACTTTTCCAATTGTACGCAAAGTGCACTTTGAATTCTAGAGATTCGATTATTTGATTCAAATAAAATTTTCATTAACTGAAGGTCTACTCAATAAATACTTCAGAAGTTTTAATGACATTTCACCTATGCTTCATCGACAGCAATAAATTGTAAATATTCCCAGTGGTAACCCCAATCTGTGCTGTGTAGCACTGATACGAGTGTACTAACAAAGCAGTTCGATTGGATTGTTCATTTGAATTTACAAATGGCTCTTAAATCGAAAGGAATTCATTGGGAATATAATCTCGATTATATCCATATTCATTAATATAATTGAGGGTTAATGGGAATATATTCAGGCCAAGGTGGTTTGATTATTCCCAGCAATAAACAATTACTAATAGTTCATTATTCAGGGTGTTTTTCCTTGAAGTACCGCCATTCGTCAGTTTGGAACGACTATGTGAAAGGCGATTGGATCCTGTGACTGGAGATCAATACCATCTCAGCTACAATCCCCCTGTCAACCAATCAGCATACAACCGAATGATCAAGCATCCAAAAGACGATGTAAAAGTTATCAAGCACAAATTGGCCTTGTATAATTCCACAGTAACGGAACTGAAGGAATATTATAAAGATCATGTTGTAATCGATGCCAATCAGGAACTCCACAACATTTTCGAACTTGTCGAATCGTATTTGGTCAATCCGTTACCGATGAAGCTGAATTGAAATTTGAATTCCTCAAGGAGATTAGATTCTGACTTAAATATATTACGATTGGTTCTTTGATTTTTATTGATTTTTAAGTGTAATTTATGCTGGTCATAGGGCTACAGTTCATTTTACAGATCATTTAGTGATCCTAGATTTTTAGTTATTGCAATAAACTTTGTATTCAAAAACTATTGAGATCACAGTTGCTTTTCAAACAGTTAAAGTAAATAAAAGAAAGATAAGAATTGTATGGATACATTTAAGTATTTACGGTGAGAGTATAGTTACTCAATGGGAGAGCGATTAGAGAGAGAAAGTAAAGATAAAGTGGTTAAGATAAATAAATAAATTATTCTGAGGAGTGCTATTTTTCTTGAATTTATTTGTACTTTTAGTGAATAAATCAAGCTAAATTATCACATGCGCTACAGACATTAATTATACTTTTCCTAAGTCTTTCATCTCGGCATTAGATTAAGTTTTGGGTTCCAATGTACATATTTGCCGAATATCTATGGAACCTCCATTGATAGTATGAATGCCAGTGTGTCCAATTGTATTAATTTTACTATTTAATTTTAGAAAGTCATGTTCTCATTTGACATTTTGTTTGAAATGCATTTGAAAAATCAATAATAAACCTCAAATTCACAATAATACAAAAATATTAATTCAAAGTAAATAGTTTCTGGGAGAAACTGATATAGGCGGATGCCAGACAATGAGATGAGTTTAAATATAATAAAATAAAATCAGAAGGAGGAAATATTTACAAAAAAATTAATTATCTAATGGAAAACCCGAGCAGTATGTGATAAACAAAATTATTTCATTAAGTAGCGCCAAATTGTGGAATGAAGAAAACTCGAGAGAAAAGAGAGCCGAACTGTAAACTAATTTCGGGTAAAATTATCATAAAAATAAATGAATTATCCAAAAACCTAAAACTTCTAAATTGAAAACAAATTAGGTGAGCATGGGGAAGCCCGGAGAAAAAGATCCCCAAAATATCGTAAATCAATTTGATTGGGAAAGAATTTAATTATTAGGATGAGTATAAAAAGTGCAGCCAAGTAAACAGAGTTGGTAGTTGGTCAAAGAAAGAAGCTTGGTAAATTTAATGGTAATTGAAGCGATTTTAAACTTAGTAATATCCAAATCAAGTTGAGTCTTAGTGTAACAGAAAGGGAGATCTCCATTGGAAGGCATATCCCTACGCCAGACAAAAGGTGATATAGTGAAAATTGTGCAAAATAAAAAGTTACTGAAAGTGGTGCAAAGTGAAATTGTTGTATTAAAGTGTGTGGATAACAAAAGTGTAATTGCGGTAATTTCGAATAAATATTATTGTGTTGGTTTGTTCTATTTGCATAATAAAAGGACAACAAGCAATCAGACATTGATTACCGACTTTATATAATAGGCTATGATCAATATGCTATAGCTCAACTTAAAATATCCATAATTTCAATCAAACTGCACCCATAGTATTACATTTTGGTACTGCTTAGCTTGACTGAAATCTAAAAGTTGATAACTCCCAATTAACTAAGTTCCGGATTCCTCAAGTTCAGTGTGCTGATAAAAGAGAAATTCTCATTTTCTTTTAAGTGCTCCTAAAACAACAGATTTCATTTCAGCCTTAAGAGTGAACTGATGAATATATTCTCGTTGTATATCACGTACTAAGTCTCATAATATTTTGCTTCTTAATACTTCTAAAAAATTAACGATGGTTCAACAGGCACATTCATGTCGATACATTCAAAGAGTGACTTCGTAAGAGGATTTATGAGAAATCATTGGTTAGGATTTGAACATCATCAGGTTTGATCATTGACTTCCGAATACAAATTTTATTTAATTAATTTAGTGATTTAGCAAGAAATTAAATTAGAAATTTTATTCCACTGATTCAAAGCTGACATTTTTTAGTCTTTGCCTTTATTTATCCTTGGTGTCAATAAAAAGATTTATAAATTTTAACGCATTGTGGACGACGACTACTTGCAGTTCACTTACGAATTCTTCTAGAGTCCCTTAACAGTAACTACGTTCCAATTTCAAGCGAAAAGGAAAAGAAAGAAAGGAGGACGTTATTCAAGTTGATAATGCAAAAAATGATTGTGATGTGTTTAGACAATGGGATAATACAGCCCATCGATATTGACTGCTATTAGGTTGGAAAGAAACAGCGCAAAATAGTTATTAAGCGAGAACCCCTATTTACAACAGGATTAACAGAACGCCATTTAATGTACACTAATAGACAATCGACACGAAGAAAATATCTCACTGCGAATGACGCGGAATTGATTCAAAATTCGACAAGAACAATTTTGCGAGTTCTTTTGAATCACTTTCGATCAATAGAGTTACCAACTCCATATTTAATTTCTATATTATTTAATATAGTTCTACATTCTTACTGACATTTTCGAATGTTTTTAATAATTGTGAATGATTGATGAATATATAGTAGTATTTGCTATCTTTAAGCTACGGAATACCTAAAATGTGAGTGGCTATTTTTAAAGATGCTGTTTTATAACGATTGGAGTAATCGTTTATGTAACCTCAACGAAATTTTGAGAATCTTAACTAACAATTCAAAGAAAACTACATTGCGATTTCATGATAAGTTTGATGATGTACATAATACATGTGAAGGGTAAATGAAAATGGTAATGCTTTAGATTCACAGGGAAATACAGCCCGGATTGTAGAATACATGTATAATTGAGTGTCGGAAAATTCTTAATACATTTATCATTTCACTGCAGTGGATAAAGCCACAGGAAACTTGAAAATGAATCTAGCACAATCACATCTAGAGAAGGAGATTTATTAAATGAGGGCAGTGTTAAAACCCCACCAAAACCATACAAAAAAGGTGAATTATTTCAGGCCGAAGAAGATATCATTTGTTTACTGGTCATTGGAATGCAATTTTTTTTAATGAAAAGAATAAATACAAATCGCGGATGATCAAGAGAATTCTTCGCTGACAAAGAAAAGAAGCCAATATAATCGGACTTAATATATGTTTCTACGAGATGCGGAAGAGGGGATTATAGCAGATCCCAGTATTACAAACATTATATTTAATACTATTTAAATAACATTATATTGTTTATTTTTTGCATGCTCCATTACAAAATTAAATCGATTTTTTTTTCATTTCGCAAAAGGATTTTGTAAAGAATTTAGTGAATTCGTGAAAACATTAGTAATACAAGATAGCCACGGGTTAAAAACTGGTCATATAATAACTATTTCGTGTCATTTACATTCTTCATTTTAAATGAAAGACCCGCAATAACCAACACCAATAATTTTAACTTGGTTTTTAAAGATAAAATACTATATTACTAATGTAGTTTTATTGAAATAAATTATTTTACTTAAATAATTTATTGAATACAATTTTTAACGTTAATTCACATCAATATAAAATTTATTATAAAATTGATTACCAAATTTCAATAAAAATTTAATTGAATAATTATAATAAATATTTATACTAAATTGAATAAAATAGCGTTTGTTTTAATAAATAAACATATTATTTAATTTACTAAGAAAATTTGATTTAAATATTTTCTTAAAATTTAATTTTCTTGCATTTTATTTTTTTTTCTCGATTTTTTTTCAATATCGAATTTTTTCTTTTCAATTTGTATCGATTTATGAAAGTTGAAATTTTCTGAATCATGAACAATAACTTAAATGGCTATAATTCGATGACATATTTGGGAAACATTTCCAATGATTTGATGCTTCCAAATCAGCCAGATTTTATGTCATGCACTGATCAGCCTTTATTTCAATATTCAAATCCTATCAATAAAGGATTTGATTCCAATTGGTCGTACAACCCATCTAATGGATTACTAGTCGATAGAAAACGACTAACAATGAATGATGATTACATTTTTGCACCTCGAACGAAAATTATGCACACGACCACTCACCATCCTGATATCGAATCGTACAAACTAAGTGTCGACTCATTTCCTCAGAAACCCAATGTCACTAATCACAACAATGATTTCCACAACAACATATCAACTAATCACACAGCTGCTGCAAACTGTTGTACGTTCAACTACAAATATTCCGATCATCTGGATCGCACATTTTCAGTTAACAAAGAACCAACTTTCGAGCCATTAGATTTGCGAAGTCCCATCGGTTCGACGGATCTGAAAATGAACGATCTTCTAAATGACAATTCCGATAGTAACCACATCAACTCATTCAAATTGAACAACCCATCCCAAGGTCAGCCGATAAATCAATCGATTGTTATTAAAATTTTAATTATTTTTTAATTATATTATTTTTGCTGATATTATCAGTTATAGAAATAATATAGGATTTCGAGCTTTATTTCATTTGAATTAAACTGATAATTTTACATAATTTAATTAAATAATTTATTGATTTTTAATTATTTATTAATACCAAGTTTCATTTAATTCTTGCAATTTTCACAATTTTTGTTTTTTTTAATTTAATTTTTTTTCTTTTCATTAGTAGTAAATTAATGATGGAAACGGGTGCCTTGCAGTTTTACGCTATTCTTATTTCTACTAACTACAGCTTCCAATTTCTTATCTTAAAAAATATGCATTTTTTAAAGAGCTTTATACTCGAGTGAATGCAAATCTTATTTGCCCTCCAGTTGGAATAGTGAAATTAACGAGGTTTCTTTTCAAAAGTTGACCAAAAGAATTGAAATATTAGAAAAAATTCCCGTTTTCACATTAAATTAGTGTTTGAAATGGAAATGTAAAAAAAGAGTAGTCCTCGTACCCTCCAAATTTGGGTTTGTGTCAAATTAAGACGAAATTTAAACTATCATTTACAATTCAAATGTGAAACTACTACGAAAATGTGCATATAACTTATTATTAGAAATTCAGATGAATACAAAAATAATTATGAAATTTTAGAAAGAACTTGATATGTAACATAATCTTTGTAGAAACGGATTAAAAAGAAACCTAGATAAATTTTCATTCTCCAACGTTGGACACGTATTCTATTTATTAAATATCAATTTTCCTTCAATATTTTTATATACATTTTCGGTTCCGTGACGATTACAAAACCAGCAATAAAATGCGATCGTCATTCCCTTTGAGAAGTGAAACCGTGTTCTGATGCAAACAAAACCATTTAACATTAAATGATAATTCTGATCCATTCAAACTACAAAGAACATAAATTTTCATACGAAAGTATCATACTTTAATAGACCTCTGATTTTGGCACTCATTTATTAAAATATTCTAAAATCTTTAAATTTTAAATAGATTGATAAATATTTTCGATATTTAATCTATTTATAATTGATTTAGGTAATTTTCTCTTCAAATTTATTAATTTATCTTTATGAGAAAAAAATAAAGAAAAGATGAAACCAAAATTAAATAACGTAGAAAGAAGTAAATAAAAACAATAATAATAATAATATTAATTATTATTGAACTTATAATTATTATTAAACTATGAAAAATTGTTAGTAGAGGAATTATTTTTAGAAAATTATTAAAATAAGCCTTTTCCATAGTGTTTATTAATTGAAAATTTTCGATCTATATTAAGTCCTGTTCACTCAAATATAACATTTAGCTAATCTTCTTTGATTGACTTTTTTCCTTTTGTTTCCCTTCTTATTGACTTTGTTTTATTTTTTTATATTTTTTATGCTATTTATCATAATATTTAATAATAATAATAATAATAATAATAATAATAATAATAATAATTATTATTATTATTATTATTGTGTTTTATTATGTTTTATTCTTTTGGTTACCAGCGTTGTTATATTGTTAAAGTGCATCAATGATTATATATTGGCTGTGGTTAATGTATTGTGGGAAAATTGATTGTATAATCCAGCTGCCGCTCGTCATTGTTCTGCCTCTCTCTCTATCTCCAATAATTGAATTGGTCGGCGTCATAAGGTAGAGCATTCGCATCCCACAATTCTCACTGTCGTGTGTCAAGCAGTATGAGAAATAAAGCTCGGGTGAGATTGCGTTGTGCATTTATATTCGTCGTGCAAACTCACTTGATATTCCTACAGCACTTGTAGTCGTCGTCGTTGTCGTCGTTCTAGTTGTCGTTGCGCGATTATTTCATATTCACAATCGTTGTCACGATTTTTGAGCTTCAAAATTCTAAACAAAGCCGTCTCTGCGTTATCAATAATAAATGCTGCCTCTTGCCATGGACTGATTATTCAATCGTTTGTTATTTTAATGCATTCAACGAATTATTATCGCAATCAACTCATCGGCGGTGTCGTTAATGAATCTGCGTTGTTGTTCAATCATAATGGTATTGATAATAATAATTTCGATTTCTCCTCTTTCACGTCCATTAATCACGGTGAGTTGTCATTTTCTATTGCATAATTCATGCCATTTTTTTGATAATAATATTGCTTATTTGATCCGGAACTCATTTCCACATAATCTGTTTTGATGTCTAGGTACTTCATCTGCCCTTACGATTATAATTGTACCTGTGTATCCGGTCAAAGATTTCGAAGCGGGTGTTTTTCGTTTTTTCCCATTTTAGATTAAATTTAAGATTGAAGTTTTACAACCGACTTTTTAAATTTCTCTAATTTGCTATTAATTCAGAACAAGATCCGAATTTAACACAAAATGGAGGAATTCCCTACACTGCTGCACTGCCGTTGTCACACCATACCAATGTTAATAATAACAATAACAACAACAACACTCATCAAATTATTTGTAATCCCAGAAAAAACAATAGGTAAAATCTATCTCGAATTTACAACGACAAATTTCGATTGATTTTATCAATTTTATTTTTATTTCCAGTCCCGAAAACAATAACACAATTCGAAGATTAACTAAAGACTTAATGAGGAAATATTTACAAGATCCTCGAGATCATATTTTGATAATTCTCCATGCCAAAGTTGCTCAAAAATCCTACGGAAATGAAAAACGGTAAGGAAAACATTGATTTATTATCTTTATATGTCGATATTATTAAATGTATGAAACCACCAATAGCTTCAGGGCCTTCAACTTGACATTTTACATTTCTAGGAATGCTTGTAAACTACTAGAATTTCGTACTTCTCAGTGATTTTCTATTTCAACATTTCCTACAACCCATATTGGTGGCAATTGGTTATTGCGCGTTCCATGTCTATCAATTTTGTATCATCAAATGAATCTAAATAGAATATAAAATTATCTTTTTGTTCAAAATAAGTTCCAACTGGAATAATTTATATACTGACTGAATAATATTTTATTGTTTATTAATCCATATTCGTTTAGTGTCGCATATCATAATAACAATAACAAATCAACAGAATCAAAATTATATTCATGAAACGGATAAAAAGATAAAAATTGAGAATTCTTTATAATTAAAAAATTAAAAAAAACTCAAAAATGTACAAAGTGCTATTTTTTTGATATTCCTAAATGTTTTAATTTAATTTTAAAGTTTGAATTACAAATAATTAACATCTATTTTCAAAACTTTCGAAATTTTATTATCATTACTAATTATATTAGAATAGTATATCAATTTTGTTTATTTCCTCGCCAAAAATTCACAAGGATTGGCTTATAAAATCGGTTATTTTCGATAACACGACCCAAAATTATTACAAACCGTGTACACGTGGCTGTGACATATAATCTTTATTATTTTATATAAATAGAATGAGTTATTATGCTTTACTAGATAAAATAATACGTGAGAATAAACTGTTTTAAAATTAATAAAAATACAAATATATTGTTAGAACTGTTTTTCAAAGTATTTCGCGTGTTAATCGTTTCTAGAAATTATCATACGTTAAAGTGACGGAAGGATGAAAATTAAATTTTGCTCCTCGTGTTCACTATTCAAATATGAATGCCCAACAATTTTGAAATTTTATTTATATTACAATTACACTTAAAGTCTTTAATAACAGTTGATTACATAATTAAATTTCGATCTTACAAATATAAGAAATTCGTTCCAAAGGATTAGGAATTTTTATTTTCAACTTCAATAGATTTTCAGTTTCATTCATTCGGCCTTTCTGACAACATAAATAACATTTTTTAGTCCATGTACACTTTTAATCTGTCCATAAAATTTTAACAATTTGATTCATGGACAATTTTTTTCCATTGGCTTCCTATATTTGTTTAATAGATAATAAATTAAATTTTACAACGCACTACCTACTAATTTCTCCGGTATCAAACAGATTTTTTTATTTTTCAAGAAATTTAATTTTCATATTCTGTCATTTCTTCTTATTTAAAAAAACAATTTTGTAACTACATCTTGTGTAATAAACTTCGTCTAAGAAATTAAAACAATCTTACAACAGTTTCAAAATTTTCAAATGAATGAAATATTTTGTCCAAACTCAGAAAACCATTTCCTATTTTCATGTTGCAAACTTGTTCAATTTCAATTCTCCATTGCTTTAAATTTAAAAGATGTTTTCTTGTTTAAACTTTCCAGCAATGATGATCATTCACCTTCATTTAAATGCTCTACTTAAGATCAATTCGAGTAGTTCAAATTGAAGTAGTTCTTTATCTCCTTTGTCACCCTTTAACCATGAATTTTTGGTGTTGGTACACTAACACATTTTGATTGCCATTGTCATTTTGTGCTTGAATTTCTAGAATTAGTAACGATACTCTTCAGAAAAGAGATAGTGGAAAATATTTAATTTCTGGTTGTCGTCTTACAGATTTTAGGGTTTCCATTTATAGAGCATTTAATATTTATACTTCATTGTTTGATCTCGACAAGATTTTCAATTACAAGCTAGGGTAGTTCCATAGGTCGATACTGATAAATGATGCTGAATGGACCTTGTATATTCTATCGGTTATAGTTCAAGAGTTAGGATTTATTTCTGGATATATTTGCTAACCGATGACCTTAATGGACATTGGAATATGCTTTAATTACTGTGTTCATGTTATTAGAGCTTAATGAGATCGCGGCAATTTCAAGATGGACACTAGATCAAGTTCAAAAAAGTGCATTTTTATTGATCAATATATAAAAAATTATTGCATATATTTTGACATAGAGATGTGTTTTATTTTTTGTTGAATTAACCCCTTAAGACCTGAATTAAAAACTGTCACAGTGAAACTGATCACTAATTGTATTGTTTCCAAAAATTGCTCATAGATGGCACTAGTGGTATGATTTTAAAACAATAAAAATAGTTTGGTCGGTGTGTGGAGAGATGGCGATGAAGTAAAATATATTAAATAAGGAATCTATAAGGTTTTAAATGTTATGTGCATAATTCTGCACACGGGGTCTGAATGGGTTAATATAACTTGTGAATAGGTCATTGACTTATTTAGAATGGTATACGGTGTACTTAATGTTTACATAATAAACCTTATACGAATTCTTATCATTCAATTGAATAATAAGGAAATTCAACGGTAAATTTTCTTTTTATTTCTTGTTATTTCCACATATGTATATATCGATACAATTGGAAACACAGGAACATTCCCCAATATAACTGAATAATTGATAGGTTAATAGGAAATATATTAATCATAATAAATAATGCAATTGATGGGAAACAATAAGTGGGTTAACGTGCAAATCCATCACCGTAGAGGAGCTGCATTTGTAACAAATTTTATCAACTTCGCTTATTGGGTTTATGTGGTTGTTGATATTTCATTGTTTCAGTTTTTAATTTCCTGCCAAACACTGGATAAATGGGATACTGTGTCTGTTTTCTTTCATTATCTATCTTCAGTTGCTAAATGATAGCATTACGGTTGATATTGTTCCGAATTATTGCTATGACCATTATTATTATTATTATTATTATTATTATTATTATTATTATTATTATTATTATTATTATTATTATTATTATTATTATTATTATTATTATTATTGTTATTGTTATTATTATTATTATTATTATTATTATTATTATTATTATTATTATTAATCATGTTATCATTCTAGATTTTTTTGTCCACCACCGTGCGTTTATTTACATGGTAAAGGTTGGGAAGATGATCAAAATCGTGTTAGTGAACAATCTAAATCTCCAGAATCTCGACTTGGTACCGATTCAACTCAGGTTTCACCAACATTTGCATTGATGCTATTGGCAAATTATTGATTTTAGCTCAAGGCATTTATGGGGATCGGCTCGACCAATCCCGAACAGGAAATGGTTGAGCTCAATTTAGACAGTCATAAGGATTACTCAGCAGCAAAAACTCTCTATATTTCTGATTCAGATAAAAGAAAGCATTTCATGCTCCACGTAAAAATATTCCATCCAAACGGTCAGGATGTCGGTCAGTTCTACAGCAAAAGGATCAAAGTCATTTCGAAACCGTCTAAGAAAAAGCAATCCTTAAAAAATACCGATTGTTAGTTTTTTATTCGATTTTACTCTACCTATTGATTATTTGATTTTTTCAATATTTGTGAAAATCGATTGAAATTTATTGAGGATTCCGATCAAATTATCGAATTATATTTCCAATAATAAATTCCTCCAATATAAGAAAGTTCAAGTTCAAACACTTAATTAATTAGTTTGCATCCCTTTAATAACTTTGCCTGGGTATCCCTAATCAATTTTATATTATTATATTCGTGTTTATCTCAAAATTGGCCATCTTCATCATTTTGTCATACATTTCCCCATAAAAATATTAATTTTTTAAATTAATTTCACACTTTAATTTTTCTAAAATTATAACATTATCTATCTTTTTTTGTGTATTTGTCATTTAAGGAAATAATAAATTTACATTTTTCTGATATAATTTCACATAAAATATTTCACATTAATAAAAGTTCAAAATTCATATTAAAATACCATATGTTTATAACTTTTGGATAATATGATTTTTATTTGAAATCGTATAATATTTTTTTGTCAAGATAAATGATTATTGTAATTTGAATTCCATTTTAACATTTACGCTACATTTATAAACTATACATATTTATTTTCTTAAAACTTCAAAATATTTATTTGACTTTTTTAGAAAAGTCATTGAACAACTTTCTTTTTATTTGTGTAAAAAATTTGGATGATAGAAAGTCATCTGTATAACAAATCATATTATTTACCATGCACCAAATATATATTTTTCTTTGATTAACTTCTATTAATATTGAACAATAAAAACTAATCACAGTAATCTCCAGTATTAGATGAGTATCGAATTTAGAAATGGGTATTTCAAGACCATTTTATAATTCTTCTCACCGAAAATTTCCTATTAATAATAAACGATAAGAGGATAATCCAACGTGGAGAAACAATATAAATCCTGTAACGAAGTCGATTAACATGTAACTTTATTATGTATAACAACATTCTGTGAAATCGATCATTTTTTTACTGAATTTTATGTCTGAATAACGTATTCAATAATTGTGAAACTTCGTGATGTAATTGTAACCTCAGAATTCTGTACTATTAAATTCGCATTCGTTCTGCAATCTCACATGCTAAGCTAGTATATAATTATATCTCCTTTACGCCAGAACGTCGTGTACAAAATATTATATTAATATTGGAACCTAAAATTATTCGAAACTTCTTCCCTTTAAACCCCTTCAACCATCAGGTCGCTATACACCAAATTTGATAACAAAATTGCCAGTATTTTGCATGAAGTCTCAACCAAACAAACTAAATCGACATATTTCAAAGCCAACCAAATGCCTGGGAATTATCTGTTAATCACACATCAAAGGTAATATCATAATTTCTCCTATTGAATAATTACAGACGATTTTCAATTTTTCCATGAAAATATTTTTGTTTGAGCTTGATAATTTTCATGTGTCTTATTTTCAATTCTATCGTTATGAATACATTGCAAATAGAATTTTTCTATTTTTCCTCCAATCAGATTCGAGTTGATAAAAATTCCCAACACTATCCCATAACCGGGTAAAGAATTTCTCCTATTTTACAACAATCTCGATATTTATATCATGTTGTTGCCGTTAATAATGCATTTGTAGATGAGATACGGTTCTATGGATATTCAATACCCAATAATAATAATAATAATAATAATAATAATAATAATAATAATAATAATAATAATAATAATAATAATAATAATAATAATAAATAATAATAAATATAATGATAATTAATTCGATTAATGATCCTAATAAACCATTAAATTTCCATTTTTTTCAATCAATTTTCAAAGTGTAAATGGAAAAAATATTTATGCTATCTACAAATCAATAGATGTGGTCAAAAATAAAGCGCTCTATTAATGGGGTTAATAATACAAGTTTATCAATTATCTCGTCAATGATTGGCTGGTTAATTATCGTGAGAAAATATGTACGCCGATGCTGTTTTTTTCGTAAATGATGCTGCTGGTGGTGGTATCTAAGAGAAATGAAACTATCTACAATTACAGATTGACTGCACTGCGCCTGTGTGTTTGCGTGCGTGTGTGTGTCTAACAACTGATTCCGAGCAATGGCTCTCACAGACTGCATGTGTTCTCATCAGAACGATACACTTAAATTCAATGCTGGCTCTCACTGTCTCAGTTTCTACACTACTGGTGCTATCGACTGACGCTGCTAACCAATAGCATTCGCAATTGACAATACAATATCATTAATGTGTAACATAATTGCATTCTTGATCTGTGTCGAGTGTGAGAAAATTTACATTTCAATATTGCTTCGTTGACGTGAATTAATGTGTTCCCACATTCATTTTACGTCAAATGAAACCAGTAGGGGTGGGTGTATGGTGGGTGGGAGGGTGTTTGTCTTCGAGTAGTGCTTGTAGTAATCATCAAATGGAACGAACATATTCGCGTATTCATTCATACTACTGTTTGTTCTCATGACCGTTACTTGATTATAATTATCATTATAATAATTACTATTATCTCTAATGGTTTTATTGTCAGTGATATTTTTGCAGTACTCCAGCTAATTAAATGTGTATTTTGGTGAGACAGCACTTTGTTGAGAGAATTTTATTGATAATATTAATAAAAATAATAATGCCGTGCGATAATATTTGTGCCGAGTTGATATATATATGATAAGGGCTATGTGCTGTCTGCCACTTGTAGTTGTCGAGGTGGACATTGGATTTTAATCAAGTTCTGTTCGCCTCGCTTTGTCGTTTATCAATGATATTTCCAACACAAATTTCTGTAATTTGGATTTATATTTATATTGTGGAATTTGTACAATATATATATTTTGAAACAACTAAATAGTCTCACGAAAGCGGTTGATTAAATCTTAAAGATTGAAAATTGTCTTTGAACATAATTTGCAGCAATTATTAACTCAGTGTAACTCAGTGTGGCACCCGGGATTCATGCACACATTATATATAGAGGGGGTCGCAGTATAAATAACTCAACAAACAACTTGCTGGTTTAACTAAAATAAATAAGAGAATATACCTACCTATCCATTACTGCTGCTTGGGAAATTCTTAATTGAATAGAGAATAGAGAATAAAGAATATATATATACATACATATATGGATGTACTATGTGTGACCTTAATTGCAGTATTTGTGTGCCTATAAAATGAAATAAGTACCGGGATAAACCTATAGATTATATGAAATGAAGTGCCGGGATGCCATTCCGCCTACATAATCAATGCCGGGATAATATCCCGGCTATCCCGCCTCACTTCGAGCACTGGATATGAGTGAGACTGTTGGACATCGGACCGAATGAAGTTTTTATTCAAAATTTGGTTCATTCGACCGCTTACTTTATTGTTTTCTTAAAAAAACTTGATAGGACATCGAAAAGTATTGAAATCTAATATTATTAATATTATTTTTGCACGTGTGGTCGACATTACGGAAGCATATTTTCTTTGTGTTTACCTTATAATTTACTTATGGAATATTTAATTTATTAAAAAAGGGTTTTCTATGATTTAATTAAAACAAAATATTTAATCTTTGATTCAAAGTCAACGTCATTGGTGAAATTTTTTAATTGAAACGAATATTAATCCTACCTCATATTCTCCAGCTGTATCAAATAATATAAAGTTTAAAATAGTATATAAATAATTGAAGTACAGTGTGATATTCGATGCAGTTTCTAATGACATACTAGTTTCAATCTTTTTCACTAATCAATATCATGTAAGAAACTCAATCCATTTGGAATTGAATACATTTATAGACAATTTCAGAACTTTACTATCACATTATCTGACTATATAAAATCACAGTTTGTATCGATCCTATCAAATATATAAATACATTTGATATCACGCGAACTAGGAATATGAGAAATTGTTCTCATCCTTGTGGCCAAGTTGCTGTAAAGTTTTCAATGCATTAATAAAAATGTTCGCATTAATAAAAATTTAACTAAACGTAAAAGTCTGTAATTTTTAGTTTTAATCAAAGAGATTCGTGGAACATTTAATTTATTATTGTAAGAACTTTTTTCAAATTTCACCATTGATTTCTTTTCAATTGACATTGTATATATTAAAAGATTGACTATGAATCAGTAAATATATCGATGTTTTTTTATTCAAAACCTTTCGGCACTGCCTTTTTCAATTGACCAATTTATTACCAATATAGTGTAGGTGAATTAGGGTGGAAGTGGCTTACTCTTGTGCGTGTAGCTAAATCCACAAATCCTGTTAAAGATTTATAGCACAAAATGCAGAAGCATATAACAGCGTGTTTATCAATGATCTCTTGCATTATTCACAGACAAGTCAAATTTAACCGAAAAACCATAAAATTTGTGCTATCATTGAAAATATACAGTATTCAACACCATTGCGGTCTCGTTTCCTTGATTTGATTGAACATCTTTTCCTTGCGACAATTTGTACCAAAATTGTATCAATTTCTCTGACACTCCCATAGCAATAAATCATACCCAGTTTGATATTTCGAATTCATTCCTAAAATATTCCCATCAGATATTACTGAAAAAATGTAAAGTATAGATCAACAGTGAATTTATGTGAAAATTTGTCAATTTTTCTTCGATAATGTATGGTGAATTTTTCAGATAAATCAAAACATTTCTGTATTTGAAATAACTTTATATGTCTATTCGTCTGTAGTCTTCATACTCCTATCAAATTCTCCGCCTTTGAAATTTTAAAAATAAATATTGTTGATTCTAATATTAGATATTTTGCTTTAGTTTTGGCATTAATATTGAAAATTTTTATTCAGAACTCCTCATCAGATACAGTTTTTGTTTAATCCGTTGTATATATGAATAAAATTAAATAATTAGATTGATATGTGCCTGAAAGAAGAGTCCTCAATTTAATGAGTACATGTTGTTATTACAGCTCAGATTTATTACAGAAATAATCTATTTTCATTAACTTAAACCAATTTTGCGAAAAAGAAATATTTGTAAAAGATTGAAAAAGTTAAAACAAAATAAGAAACATTAGGGTTATTATGAAATACTTTCGAAGTGAAAGAAGACAAAATCTAATGCGATTTCCAAACACTCTGATTTTGAGTTCCTTTAAGGGTTTGTATTATTAAATTTGTCAGTACTGACGAATATTTCAAAATATATCATTCTTACATTGACAAAATTTGCTAATAACGTCTGTTTTGTATGTAACCCATATTTAGCTAGATACAGTTATTATGTCTCCATTAATATACCTATAACAATACCTATAATAATACCTATAAAGTAACATTTTTTATTCACCGGTCTGAGGAAATTTAGCAATATATACTTCAATCAAATGAATTCATACTTTTAGATACGTTTACTTAGATGAGGATAAACTATCTCTTAATAGATGATGCTTTATGCTTTTCTCAATTTTGAAATCGTTCCATAATTCTCAGCTCTCTAGTACTTTCCTGTAAACCATAACTGACAAATTTTACTAAGTCTAACCTTGCATATATAATATGTGTTTATTCATTCATTTTGTTTTTAGAGCTAGATCAACAATCTTTCCTTGCTTTTAGTGATATCTCAAAATAGATAAATTTTATTACGCTATTAATAATTCACAAGTTATTACATCTGCTTTTGTTTCTTCTTTTCCCATAAAAATATTGATTTTACATTTATTTTAATTAATTTTGCACTAAAATTTTTATTTCTTCTTTATTTGAATTCTATTTCTGCACATCTTTAAAAATCAAGGTTGTGTATTTGGCGCTTGTTCAAAAATATTTTTTGTTTTAAAATCTTGCTAGTGTTCTATTTTCTTAATATATAAATACAAAAAATATATTTTATAAGAAATACAACATTCACATTAAACAAAACAGTGCACTCTATTCGAGATTTAACTGCAATTAGAAATTATAGATCGAAGTCACCTTATCAATGACCAATGTGAGGTCAAGCGCAATCAACGCACTCGAAATTCGCATATGAGTGGATAATACAATTACTGACCGAATTTACAGTTACATTTCTTACTAACAATCTCATTACAATTGTTATATATCTTCCACAGGCGGCTGTAGGTAATGGATATAATGGATATAACTGATAATAATTTCCTTATAAAAATTGCGTGTTCATATCACTTTCGAAACTCACTAAAGTGTTATTATATATTTCAAGTGATTCTGAAAAAGAAAAAAAATGCAGTAAAAATAGCTTCTATTATCTGCTATTGAAGATAATTTGAAATGCCATTTTTCTAATACATAGCGTGATTTCTTGTGCTGTAAGGACAAATTCCTTTCATGTAGGAATCTGTGTTTGTTTAATAACACTTGAAAGTGCATCTGTGATGCAATTGGTGGAAATTTGTGTTAAATATGACGTTTTCAATTAATATCATTACTTTCTATTGGGATCTCGATTTCATGTTCGTGTCACATGGGATCAATGGAAATATCGGATTCATATTTTCTGGGAAAATCTGGAATATTTTATAAATGTTTCCCTTTGTGGCGGACTCTTTTAATTTTCTTTATTTAACTTCGAAAAGTAATGGTCTTTTACATATGATGATGCATCTAGTTTATTTTTGCTTGTGTTTGAGATTAAAGGTTCCTCCCAGTGAAAATATCTTCAGTATTTTCTCTAGTATGAGACATATATTGTCAATACATTTAAGGAGCAAGTAAAATTTTTCCAGTAGTAATATCATTTATTTTATTTGCATTTCTAAACAATATATGTTGAAATTTCATTCAATTTTTTCAAATTTTTAAGTGTATGGTTTTTTAGACTATATTCTTTTGCTACAAACACACATTTATTAAGTCTAAAACATGTTGAAATGGTCATCATTTCTTCATGAAATACTCGCTCACTTTTTCTCTACACAAAATATAAATAAAAAATATTAAATATTTTACTGGGGTCATTTGAAAAGTTTACAACATGATAATAACTAATGTATTAATTTTTTTGTCAAAATTATTTTTTTTCTCAGTATAATCTCCCTGAACTTCATCATACTTTGCAAATTTATGTTCCAGTTTTTTATTCCATCTTGATTTTCCATGCAACTCAAGACTAGTATAAGCGCTTTCAGGTCATTATGAGAGGAAAACCGCCTATCGCCGAGGAATTTTTTTAGGTTCTGAAACAAATGAAACTTTGACGATGAAAAAAATTTCAAACAAGGCGAATTGGCTAGCAAATTATGCTTCAGGTCGACGATTTTTGATCTTGCAATAACACTTGTATGACAAAGTACTTAGTCGATTGATATGAAATGTGACAATTATTTAAAAGATAGGTAGTCGGAACGAAATCTTTAGACATACTACCAATATATATATATATATATATATATATATATATATATATATATATATATATATATATATATATATATATATATATATATATATATATATATATATATATATATAAGATGCGAACATTTAAATGACCCTTGGAATTAAAACAATTAATAAATTTATACTTTGATAAATTACGTTATTAACAAATTACATTAATAACACAAAAGGTCGCATAAGTCATATCTTAATAAAATTTTGAATTGAAAATAAAAGTTTATCTGAAAAGATCGACTAGCTATAAGGCACATTTTGTGGAAATAAATCTGTCAGTCTGACCATTGGGCTTTTGCAGGCCAACAGTTTGTGACCTTTTTTATAAATAAAGCTCAGTCGCTACTAAGTTTTTCAGGTTTCGGAAAATCCTATATGAATAATATTTTATTGATGGCTACAAAATGCATTTATTCTTTATTAAACGTTGTTAATTTTAGTGTGCATCGCCTCAGGTACCAAAGTCGCTCTATTCAATCGTCTGCGATCACAAACTGTCAGTACAAGATATCTCCATGTTGAAGATAAAAATTTCCACGCAAGTTCTACAAAATGGGGTGCTTTCTCAATGCATTTGTTGGCAGATGATGAAATGGAAGCGGAGGAGTTTTCTGTACAAGAAGGATACATACATTATGGGCATACTGTTAAGTTGGTATGTTCAGTGACTGGTATGGCTTTGCCACGGCTGGTAAGTCAATTATTGCAGGCAATATTGGTTCAATGTCTATTGAATTAGATTGTACGGAAAGTTGATAAAACCACAGTCATTCTGGATGCAGACGATCCAATCAGTCAGTTACACAAATGTGCATTCTATCTCAAAGATACAGATCGAATGTATCTATGTTTGAGTCAGGACAAAATCATTCAATATCAAGCAGTTTCGAGGCCAGATCACGAGAATGGAGGAAACAGCATGAGAGAGGCTATTAATGATAGTGCATGTTGGACTATAATCAGTACAGATAAGGCCGAATATCGATGGTTTCAGGCATTAGGACCTGCCATGGGTCCTGTTAGCCCAGTTCCGCTAGTGTCCGACTTGAAGGTGAAATTTGAATTATTTGAAATGATTGTTTGGAGACAAACAAAACTTACAATTATCGCTCTATTTATTGTATTTAAACTTTATCAAGACAAATACCGAAAAGAGAAAAGATTTCATATAGTTATTATAGTAAATCCATAATAATAATAATAATAATAATAATAATAATAATAATAATAATAATAATAATAATAATAATAATAATAATAATAATAATAATAATAATAATATTAATAATAATAATAATAATAATAATAATAATAATAATAATAATAATAATAATAATATTAATAATAATATTAATAATAATAATAATAATAATAATAATAATAATAATAATAATAATAATAATAATAATAATAATAATAATAATAATAATAATATTAATAATAATAATAATATTAATAATAATAATAATAATAATAATAATAATAATAATAATAATAATAATAATAATATTTAGTTAAATGGAGGAGGTGATGTTGCTATGGTAGAATTAAACGGAGAAAATTTCAGCACGAACTTGGAAGTTTGGTTTGGAGATGTACCAGCCCAAACCTATTATCGCTGTTCTAATGTGTTACTGTGCGTTGTACCTGATATTAATGAGTTCCGCACTGCATGGGACCATGTACAAGAACCGGTGGAGGTGCCTGTAAATTTAGTTCGCAGTGATGGTGTTGTCTATTCGACTGGAATGACATTCACTTACCGACCTGAACCTGCTCCACGAAAGAAATGCATCGAAGCCATTCAGATAATTTGCAATGCAGTACCAAATTCTGATAATGTTACAGGACCAACATCGGGCAGTGATGCAGCATGTTCGATTAATAGTTGATTTGATTGTTTCTTCTCACTTGCTAGTTGTGAATAAATCCTCCCCTTTGAATTATTGTTTTCAATAATGTGCCATATTGGGTTTGGAATTGTTAATATTTTCCGTACCAATGATTGTGAATGTCTGAATTCGATTTGTCGACAGATTGCATTTCCAGCCCAAACTGTGCTCGGTAATCTGACGACGATTCTGTTGGTGTAACTAACAGGATATCGTCGGATAATTCGTAAGCGCCCATGTCAATGTGGCATTTGCATGAGGTCATATATATGCAAATAATTACCGCTTTTCCAATGATTTATTCCTGTCGCAAATGATAATGAAAACAGTCATCAGACAATATTCCGTCTAAAATTATTCATCAAAAATATTTGCACTAGCAAAGAATAACGAGTTCCTAATGTTTGACTTTCACATTCTCTTTCTGTTAATTTGAATCTAGTTTGGAAATTTTGTCTTGGATGGGTTTTAAGTAACTTTTTTTTAGAAATTTTTCCAAAACAGTTTTTGAATCATTGTGATACTTTTATCCTTTGGTAGTATATTTTTTGAGTAAATAAAAAGTTACAATTCCAAAATTGGGATTTGGCTGTGAATGAAAGCGACAGACGTAACTGGAAATCATTTCGTTTGACCAATATATGAAAAAATTTTTACTGAAAATGAACAAAAATTTAAGATTTGAAAAATGGAAATTTGTAATTTCTTTAATCTCAATTTCAGATGAAACTTTGTTAATATCATCTTTTATGAGCCCATCAACTTAAATCTACGAGTTCTAACTATATCAGAAAAGGCTCTGTTTTCAACGTGGCTCATTATAGCAAAAATACGGTAAATAAATGCGATGACCAATCAGATGTGTAAGCACATTATATAATAAAGGCGGGTACAATAAAATTGATAACAACACAGTTAACCCAGGAAATTATTTAAACTTATGAAAATATTTCTCACATTCCCAGTGTTGATGCTTGAGGGTTTACTTGATCGAATCTCTATGATTTATGACACATCCATGGAACACTTATTTTACTTACCACTGTTTTACTTTTACCATTTGTGTATCCATGTCAACCATCATATTGGTTAAAAGGCATTACGTTGCTCACACATTTTATCCATTGTCAATGTTTACACAGATAGCTTACAAGATACGATCCTTCGACCATTAAGTTCCTCGAACGCACATAATCTCATACCTGTACTTTAAATATCAACATCAAACGTTAAAATTTTATTGATTTACTGAAAACTATATCATTTCGAGTTATCTGGTTAAGATTTCGTCTAGATTAAACTCCATATCAGCATGTCCACTCAGAGTAGGTTGCGATGAGATGGTAAGTTGGTAGAATTTGATCTAGTCCAGTCGGTGGTAGATTTAGTCAACTGAACGTTAGTTCGAAGATTTTTAAATTTTAATCGGCGTAAAAACAATTCGATCCGAGTTTCACACATCTTAAAATAGCCACAATCCTTATGGGATTCAATTGGTCATTTAACGCGAGGCAGGATTTCATTCTAATCGATGACCTATTTATTATTCTAACAACATGAATTTAGTCCTACCACGACCCAAGTGAAGCTCGGTCATTCCGGCGCGTACGGACCATGTGTGTTATCGTTCTTTTTTAATTTTATTATTTACTCCTTCAAATTAGTCCAACACCAGATAGATCTCATTCACGATTTTTCGAGAATTCATGTCAAATTAACAGATTCGAATTTCGTATTAAATGATATTTCGAAATTAAATTAGTAACTAGTTTCTAGATTTTTTTAGTCATTCATTTAAACAACTGAACATATTTTCTGTAAAGAACTTATCTTTGATGATGAGAAGTTTTGAAAAACTAAACTTTTTATTTATCCCAATAAACAAAAATATAGATGAGTCAGTCTAAAATAAACAATATGGCCAAACAAGCGATTATCCTCTTTTAAGCTCTTTATCATTTCTAATGAGCAAGATGCGTACGTTTTGTGAGTAGCGTGGAAAAACCTAATCAAACAGCAGGGCTGGCCCAAACAAAAGTGGGACGCAGTACAAAGTTTCCTAGCAGGGCCTTGAGAGAAATCGCATACAAGAAATAATAATTTATTGCAATTTGTTATATATTACGTTCAGAATAATACGTTTCACTAATAAAAAAAGAAAGAAAATAACTGTTTTCTTTATTGAATACAGTTACCTACTTATTTTAAAATATTCTAAGTCTAAAAGTACTTGAGAATACAGCATATAAGGTATATCGTTTATTTAGATAGCGAGTTTATTTGAATTATTTGTACCTATGAGTATGTATTTATAAATATAACCATATAAACCATACACATATGAAATAAATAGTATAAATAAATGAGAAATATCATATTATATTATTTTTTAGATTGAATTTATTAAAAAGAGAGTTTGTAGACTATAAATCAGTAATATATCGATTTTTGTTGGTACTCACGAATTTTCGGCACTGTCTTTTTTTTCAAGTAAATTTGAAACTCACTTGAAAAGGCAGTGCCGAAAATTCAATGCAATGCATTTATCTTCATCTCTTTAAATTATTGGTTTTAGCATTTAGAATTCTCAGCATTCAATTTTTAATACCATCAACAGAAATGAGCCTGGTTGAACAGATTAATAATAAAAATGTATCAATTCTTCCCAATTTTTCATATTCAAAATATTCTATCCCCGCGTAATGTTTATTATTGTTATTTCTAGTTCGCTCATTCTCTTCAGCGGTATTGTTTTTTTTCTCATGCACAAGAAGCTCTTTGTATTACTAAAAATTAATAAATTAGGCATTTACTATAAAAAATAAATAAACTTGTATGCAACACAATTAAAATACAAAATTTAACATAAAACCAGAAAATAAAATTGAATTGCAAAACTAATTAAAAATTATAAAAAGTAAAAATTAATAATTTTTCGGAAAGAATGGACAGGTATCAAATGAAGAGGTGAAACTAATAAAATAATTTTAAATCTATTGGGGATCCTTAGACAATGGTATTTAAGAAATATAAACTAATCGAATGATTAATTAATATAAACAAATCAATTTAATCAATAAAAAATATTTCCGAGCTTGAAATACATGATAACTTAAACTTTAGTAGAAATAATTTTTTTTATTAAATATTTTTCTACTCTTCGTGGACGACTAATTTAATTTATAAATTAATTAAAAAATTAATGAGAGATTTAATAAACGGTATACAACATAACGAAAATTGAAAATTATTATAAATTAATTAAAAACTAATAAAATATTCAAAAAAGTAAAAATCACTATTTTCGGATAGGGAAGTGGTAACCGGTGATGAATGAGAACCTGAGGACTTATAAAATGATTTTAAATTGATGAGATGTTCCTAAGAGGGTCTAGAACCATAATACAAATTAATTAATTAATTAATTAACCTCATTGATAATTCAGGGAAAACTCATAAATCACTGGAGAATTAGTATCAGTGGATAGTTATGTGTCCTCCAGATCCATGTGCACTCCAGATCCAGATAAGTATATGAAATCCCAATTTTTCTTTTTTTAAAATGATTTAAATAAAACCCCCCCTCTACTTTTCTTTTTAAAAAATTTTTGTTTTAATCATCGATCTCGAATTTGTCGGTAATCTAGCATATTATTATTATTTAAATAATTATTATTATAATTATTAGATTATTATTAATATTATTTATTATTATTATTAAGATTTTATTCTGAGAAAAAATTCTAATAATATCAAAAAATTGTATTTATTTTTTCATTTAATTATTATTATCAATTACTTAGCTGGCGAATCCTAAACAAGAATCTATTGAACCATCTACTAAAACAGAATGGCACCTTTTAAATTAATTAATAAAATATTTTTATTAGGATAAAGAAATAAACCTAGTTCTTTCCGAATTTCATTCATAATCCACAGCTAATGACAGTAAGTTGAATTCATCTGTAAATTTATATCACATTATTTATTATTTTAAGTTAAACTACCCATTAATGACTGAAATAAAGTTTCGCAAACAATAAACTGTAGTTCTCTGGATAGAAGCGAAAGAATTTTCAAAAAAGCCACTGAAATTTTATCACAAATATGATTGAATTTCTGTTCTAAAATAGAGTTATAAAATTATTTTATATACAAATTTATTGTAGTATATATTAGCATTTATTACACTAAGGTCTGTGTATTACTTATTGATTCTAAATAATTTCCTATCCTTACTCGATTTATTGATAACTATTTTTGTAACTAAAACATGTTGGTTTGTAAATATTTCAATAAAGATGAAGGAATGAATGAGAAAGATTTGTTTAAAAAGATGTGTAAATTCAAAAATGGTGTACTAAAAATAAAATTTCAGAATTTTGATTACATCATAGTTTCATTTAATNTTAATCTTTTAAAAATACAAACAATTGTTGTTTTTTAGTACAAAATAAAATTATTTATTATATTGAGTTTCTTATTCTGATCGAGAATATTATGCCCCACCTAAAAATAATATCAATTCAACAAAATAATTGAAAAATTGATACATATATAAAAGAAAAATTGTTTATAAGTTAGGTATATTGAAAATTATTCGAGAAAATTTTAAAAATAAATTGGAAAAGAATATTTCGTTTCCTCAAGGTATATAATCCAAATAACTCATGTCGTGAATGAATAGGTAAATGAATGGATCAAATCTGAAAGAATTATTTTGTGAAATATTCATTGCAACCATTTGAAGTATATTCAAAGTATTTAATTTTTACATAAATTTATTACATTATTATTTTTTAAGTTTCAAACAAACTGGACAAACGCACACACTCCATGTATTTGATTAATAATATACAAGCACCACAGCTGTCCCAATACAGATTTTTAAAATGACTCCATAGTAATTTCTTGTTACAGACCGAATTCAATCAAAAGACGCCTCTTAACAAAAAGCGAACCTGTGTTTGGAATCCAAAATGTTGATTTTCAAGAAATTTGTTACGCAGACCTATTATTGCCACTGAAGAAACAGAAGTTTGAATGATTTATTGCCCCGGTTTAAAAACATTTATATTTTAGTAGTTGTTAATGAAGTGCAAATATCCATATTCCACAGAAGTAAATCATGCAAAGACTAATTAAATATTAAATTCAAAGTTATATCAACCTTCTTTTATTTTTCATATGTTTTCAGATTAGTATTTATAAAAATGTTGATATGCATTTAATTTCGGCATTCGCACCTTTCGCAGTGCTGTTTCTCGAAAACAGAGAGATTGGAAGATCAGATACGGCAATTTTGGGAAATTGAGGAGACGTTCGTTGAGAAGAACCAGTTTAGCCAAAATGAAGTATTGTTAATGCAAAAGGCGATCAAAGGAATGTCGTGCGAGGGTGGGCGTTTTACGGTTAGTTTGTTATGGAAGGAGAACAAGTACCAACTTCAAGGTAATGTAAAAATGGCTGAGAACCGTTTGACGAGTCTAGACAAGCGGTTAAAGAAGGACAACCGGTTAAAAGAAAGTTACAAAGACGTACTTGATGATTATGTGCGAAAAGGGTATATCAGGGTATTAGCGGAGAAGGAGTTTTGTGAGACGAAGTGGTGGTTGCCACATTTTCCAGTGATAAGGATGAACAAGGAAACAACCAAGATTAGGATAGTCTTCGATGCAGCGGCGAAAAACAATGGTCTCAATTTAAATGATGCCATAGAACAAGGCCCCAAGCTACAAAATGATTTGTTCGAGATATTGTTGCGATTCAGAAGATATCCTGTAGCGATTGCTTGTGATATACAAGAGATGTATTTACAAATAAAGGTGAACCCGGATGATAGGAAATATTTAAGGTTCATGTGGGTTGAAAATGGAGAAACTGAGGGATTTGAATTCGAAAGACTGGTCTTCGGACTAAATATATCTCCGTTTCTGGCGCAGTTGGTCACGAGGCAGAACGCTGAGAGGTTTCAGGAGAAGTTTCCAATGGCGGCGGAAACAATAATAGAGTCCCCGACATTAGCGTACATTAGTCGGCGGAGGAAGCAATTAGGGTCAAGGACGAAATAAATGATATCTGGGAACACGCAGGAATGCTAACAAACAAGTGGCTCACCAATGAAAAAAAGGTGTTAGAAACGATTCCTGTGGAAAGGAGATCAAAGCTGTTAAGCCTGAACGATGGAAACCAGGTAGCAGTAAAAACTCTTGGGCTCGTTTGGATTGCGGCGGAAGATGAATTTGGTTACGATGTCAAACCTCCAACCCAACAATGGCTCTCGAAACGGGGATTTGTGAGTTGCTTAGCGAGGATATTTGACCCTTTGGGCTTAGCAGGAAGCTTTCTGATCAGGGGTAAGTTGTTGATGCAAGAGATTTGGTTAGCGGGTTTGGATTGGGATGACTTATTACCACAAGATTTATGGAGAAAGGTCGAGAGGTGGTTGAAAGAGTTCCAACCTTAAATGAAGTCAGATGTGGAAGATGTTTAATTAGAAACGCAAATAGTGAGTCGAAGATTCACGTTTTGTAGATGCGTCAAAATGCGCATATGGGGCCGTAGCTTACGTCAGAGAGAGTCAAGAGGATAGAGTCAGAACGAACCTAATCGCGGCTAAATCTAGAGTAGCGCCGATCAAGGTAGTGAGCATTCTACGCCTGGAGCTGTTGGCAGCAGAATTAGGGGTGAGATTGGGACTTAAGATATCTCAATGTTGGAAGACCAATATCCAAGACATCATCTTCTGGACGGATAGTGAAGACGTTTTGTATTGGATAACGCAATTAGGTTGTAATTGTAAAGTATTTGTGGCGAACAGGGTCGCGGAAATTCAGCGTTCGACAAGGAGCTCACAGTGGAGGTATGTGCCCACAAAGGAAAACGTCGCGGATTTTCTATCTATGGGAATGCGAGCTGAAGAACTTAGAGATTCAAAGTTGTGGTTTGAAGGACCAAGGTTTCTACAGGAGGGGGAGGAGAGTTGGCCAAGGTGGAGAAGCAAGCGACTGCAAGAGACCAAGAATCAGAACTGGACTCAGAGCTCTTACCTTACTACGACAAAGAATGATTCCGAACTAGTGTGGAAGACGAGTTGCTTAAATCCAAGGACCTATTCTAACTGGCGAAGACTGGTCCGCACGAGGGCTTGGCTCAATAGATTCGTCGAAAACCTTAAACAAGAAAAAATGAAACGGCAAAATAAAGACCTTACTATTGAAGAAATTGAAGATGCGGGGGTATCATTGATTCTGGAAGATCAGAAGGGTGAATTCTCCAGAGAATGGAGACATTAAGAGTGGCAGACCCGTGGGAAATATTATTCGGAAAATTTTTGTTTCGCGTCTGTGTGCGCGGTATGATTTGACCGAATTTTGTTGGTGTGCGCACACAGGACGCGAGAAGTAGGTTTATTGTTTCACTGTTTTATGAATTTTAAGGATTTTGGTAGAAAATAAGTTTTTGTTTATTCGAATCAAGGAATCAGTTCTGGAAGTGTGTAGCCATTGTTTTTCGAATTTGCGATTTGATTTAATTTGTGTATTCTGAAAGGAAATATGGAAGCGAAGATTATTTTGCAACCTGAAGGGAGATTATTCCAAGTCGAATATGCACTTAAGGCAATTGCCTTAGATGGACTGCTTTCCGTTGGTATTCGAGGCAATAATTGTGGTGTAGTAGCTACACAAAGAAAAGTTCCAGATAAAATGATTGAGAAGAGTTTAGCTACAAGATTGTTTAATATTACTGAAAGTACTAGAGGTGTTATGATTGGTATGATCCCTGATTGTCAATCTCAAGTATGTCGTGCACAAATGGAAGCAGCTCGATTTAAATATAAAATTGGATATGAAATGCCTTGTGACATAATATGTCGTTGTATTGCAGATATTAATCAGCTTTACACCCAATCGGCTGAGATGCGACCATTAGGTTGTTCAATGATAGCATTATCCTAAGATATTGAAATGGACAAACCGTTATTATTCAAAACTGATCCCAGTGGCTTTGTAGCTGGACATCGAGCTGTTGCAGTTGGTGGAAAGCAATTGGAGGCTGAAAGTTATTCGGAAACGAAACTACATTCAAAGACAACTTATGATATTCAGTGCAATAAAATTGTTATGATGTTTATTAAATTTAATCAATTATTATTATTATTATTATTATTATTATTATTATTATTATTATTATTATTATTATTATTATTATTATTATTATTATTATTATTATTATTATTATTATTATTATTATTATTAATTTGAATTATTTTAACAGGATTCTCACATATTATGTTGTCTATTTACAGAATATTTGCTATGAGTGTATTACCAAGATGAATCGTGGTGGCAACAATTAAATAATTAAAATATTAATTCAGCAATTAAATATTTATTTAAGTAATACTCGATTGATTACGCAACTAAATATTAATATTTTAGTTATAATTATTTTCATGTAATATGGAAGCACAAAGTTTTATTCCATTTATAACTAAAAAAAATAATCCTAATAAATTAATTTATATATTAAAAATTATGTTAGACGTACAGCTACCAGAACTATTTTCAATAAATGAAATTTATTTTTTCTAATAAATAAAAAAATTACAAATAAAATTTAAAACTTTATATATTTCTTAAAATATATGTTTTCGAAAATATACACTTTATCATTGAAATTATTTGTAATAAAACGCATTTTATTGAAAGATTTACTTTGAGGTTTATAATAATCTGATTTTATATGATAACAAGCTTAAATAATGAATCTAACTTTTGGAAGCTTAAATTATTTTTCGGTGTAAAGATAAAGTTAATTAGAAGAACCTGATCTGATAATCGGTTTAATCAATTACTCTCAGAAAGATCATCGAGATTCCTAGCTCCAGTGATTTGGAGTATGTCACGATTATCAGTAGGTTATATATATAGCATTTATTGGCGAGTGAACAAGTACAATGAGCTCAACAGTATCCTACAGTATTATTTATTCTACTTTAATATTTAACTCAAATTTGAATGGATAATTAATCGAGATTATTTTGTCAAAAAACAAAAATAATTTATTAATTTAAAATATAATTCACCCTTTATTTTAAATTTTCTCCTGGTCAGTTGAACTAACTCTAGATGAAAGTCTTTTATCATATACAAGAATTTTAATACTAGCTGGTTTTGTTTCTTTATTAGTGGATTAAGGTCAAGTGCTAATTCTTACCACCAAAATCTTTGTGAACCCGGATGGTTTATTTTTGGGTCCATGTGAGTTCTTAATTTTCTTTTTATAATATAAATAAGCGGTTAAACTTACTGCCAAACTTCTTTCTCAAGAACAGTAATCAGAGTTTATTATGTAATAAGAACTTTATTGATAACAAAAAATATGAATTATGCCTTGCATTATTTCTTAACCACTTAACGAGAATCGACGTAAATTTACGTCAAAAAAATGTGGTTGAAATAGAATTTGTGACGTAATTTTACGCACTTTATACCATTGAGTCTATGGGGAATACCGTAACTCTGCGTCTATAATATTTACGTCTATTCTCTGATGATTTTTAAAAAAAAATTAAATATGTTATAATTTTTCAAATAAACATATGTTTTTTTCATTTTGGAAAATATTCCATCTATATGCATCATAATCTATCAGAAAATGCTTATAGTTTATAGAAAAAATTATAGTTTTTTTTTACCACAAATTTTCATTTTTAAAAAGAGTTAAGTGGTTAACTCTAATGAAAAAAATTTAGTGATATGAACAGACTTTTTACTTGACGTGTCAAAAAATCTCTAATTTCTTCAATTTATCGCATACATAATGTGACTTAATAGTTTAAAATTTAAATCTTTTTAAACTATTGTATGATTTTATCTTACTTTCTTATTTTGGACAGAATTTCAGCATTTTGTCTTTCGGCTTTCAACAATATCTGTAATATTTGAAAACAATTTCAATAATATCCTCAAAATTTAATTTAATTTAATAAGAATCAAATTTTATCTACAAACTTCATTTTGAAGTCCAATATATAAATAAGAAATTATAATGCAAATCTTTAAAATAAAAATTAATAAATAAAAACTTTGTTTTATTACATTAAATTAATCTTTCAAATTATCTAATTTATTTTAAAACCTTGATTGAAAAAATGAAATCTTCTCGAGTTTATATAAAAGCTAATTATATAAAAAAAGCAAAAGTAATGGAATTAGTTTGTTGATATTTTAATAGTTTTTGATCTGAATTAGATTGATTGGATTTATTGCGATGCCCAAATTCTGAAACAGAATCAAATTTCTATGCTAAAATTATCATCAATTTCCAATTCAAATGATGATAAAGATGACAACCAAAGCAGGATTTCTAACTTCTCAAATGTGTCGACCATTTACCGATCTAAACTAAACCAATCAATTGGATTGAAAGTCCTGTGCAATCTCTCAGAATTCAAGTCAAGTGAAATCAAGCCGGTAAACTTTTACAACACAGAAAAATTCGCAATCAAACTCATTCCATCGGGAATTTTAAATTCGAAAAAACTGTACTTCATTCCTGAACACGAAGAAGACCTGACAAAATGGTGCAGCTTGTTGGGAGAACACATTTATAAAAACAAAGACAACGAAATCAAATCCACAAAACTGACAGATAATGTGGATAAGGATGCGACAATCAAACGAGAAAACAATAGACAAACTAAAGAATTATCTGATAAGAAAGAGTCTGACGATATCATGTCGACTTTGACGAAAAAATCCAACGCGCCTGATTCCAACAAATACAATGACGAAAACTCGAGCATCATTCCGAATTCTCCGCAATCGTATCTCAGTTACAAATCCGAAGAAATCTATTTTGCCATGGACGATAATGAAGTATACGAATCAACAAGTTCCGGTAGGCTGAGTTAATTGGTATCAACCATGCCATCATAGTCACTATTTAGACAATGTTTACACAGTTTGCATTGAGGAATCCGAGGACTCAAGAAGGATGGGAATAAAGGGCAGCTACATCATGAAATTGAATTCCTGAAGGCATTGAATTGTGCGACATCAAGCGCAATGAAGCTCTCCATGAATTCCCATACATTTTTATTCGCCGGTATTTTTTCGAATCCTTACATTTGGTCTTGAATAATTTCTAATTAATTTCAATTATTTAATTGTAGCAAATTTTTAACCTATGAATTAGAGATTAGTTTTTAAATTAATTTAAATTAATTAATTAAACTAATTTCTACCTAGAAAAACATTTAATTCGATGTTTATGATATATTCGTTGAAACCCTTACAGTAGCGCAACACAGGTTAGCGTGCCAATTAAAGGTCCAAAGTTGAAGGATTGTTATGATTTACTATTATTATTATTATAATTGTAATTATTATTATTATTATTATTATTATTATTATTATTATTATTATTATTATTATTATTAATATAATTATTGTTATTGTATTATTATTATTATTATTATTATTATTATTATTATTATTATTATTATTATTATTATTATTATTATTATTATTATTATTATTAATATGATTTAAAGTTTGATTTATTATTAATTGCGAGGTTTTTAAAAATAATTTTTGAATCCAAGTTTTTGAGAATATTTGGATTTTAATACATTCTAATGGTATATGGTTTATTGGCTATAGACGCATCGAGAGACCCATCTGATAATGGAGAAATATAGATGATAAATAAAAGTGTGACCGGTGTAATGTGAAAACAAAGTTTTATTAAGATCTAGTTTGTGGCTATGTTGTTATCAAGTGTCAGAAATCTGTTACAATCATAAATATATACTATACATTCACAAAATAGGTTTCATGTACAAATTAATATCTATAACTTCAATTTAGTTTACGAACCAATTTTCATACCAAACTCTCTCGTGACATGTTATTCATTTTTTACTATTTATTTTCTTTTTCATAACCGTTATGTTAGATCTGAATTATTTTGATTGCTAGAAATTGCTGACAATTTCAATTAAATTTCAGATTCGGAGCTAAGAATGATCTTCTTCGATTGGAAGCTGGAAGAAAATGTTCAACTGGAGAAGGTTATTTCGTTTTCCGATTCAAAGATGCTGGAAAAGCCGTTACAACAATTAAGGAGTTGGTGAAAGAATTAAAAGCCGCATGTGTTAAAAATCCCGACACTGATCAGGAAGATTCTAGAAGTGCTAGGAATTCAATGTCACTCTCTATGAATTCGTCAACATTCGAATGCAATGTCGACACAAATCAGAAAAAAGCTCCCCGGGCAAAATCTCCAGTCCCGAGCAGTGTCAGTCTTCCGTCCAGTCCAGTTATAACGATCACTAAGCCGGCTATTTCACAATCGGGAAATACTGATTATCAACATCAAACTTATTCTCAGCCTCAAATTTGTCAAATCAAAAAACCTTTACATCCGCTTTACAATTCAGTCAATAGTGTTCCCAATGGCAGAAGTTCTCCGTCAATTTCTCTAGTTAATAATTCAACTTCAAATCTAGTTTCATCGTCTTCAACTTCTAGCCGATTACCTGTAATGAATAATGCTTTCAATCGCAACCAATACGCCGCATCTTTCTCGTACCGACGTCCGGCACAAGTGAATATTCCGATAACAAAAGTAAATAAAATATTGATTAATATAATAATAATAATAATAATAATAATAATAATAATAATAATAATAATAATAATAATAATAATAATAATAATAATAATAATAATTTTATAATTGTAATTAATTGTAATTGTAACCTAAAGACATTTGTGTATGTATGCCTTAATTAAGGTTTATTTGATTTGATTTGAGACCCGTACACCCCTCCTCTTATCCTCAACGGTTATCGCTTGATAGTAGTACAATGACACGTTTAGAAAATCAAAGATATCATTGAGCAAAGTTCGAATTCCAATTACAAAAAATTCGTCAGTGAAAATTGATTTTGAGTTGTGCAGTGCTCAAATAGAAATTCAACAAATGCGGGCGTTTTCAGCACACACTCAAGCAAAGCATGCTATAATATTTCTGGAATTCGTAGACAATGATGCTTTTGACATCGACACCAATTCTACTAGTAGATAAATACCAGCATACTAGTATACGTGTTATGTAACCTCGTCATTTTTGAGTGTGTTCAATGACATCATCAGAATTCGAAATCAATTTAATTAAGGACAATTTAAAATTCATTTATCGTTAATTGTTCAAGAGGCACACTGCTTTGATACTTAATAGCCTACTTACAAACTGTGATTTTCTGATACCGGATAATGTCAATTATTTAAATTACAATATCAATACTACTACTACTACTACTACTACTAATAATAATAATAATAATAATAATAATAATAATAATAATAATAATAATAATAATAATAATAATAATAATAATAATAATAATAATAATAATAATAATAATATTAATATTAATAACAATAATAATTTTAGGATGATAGTCATTCTCGAGCTGTGATATATGATAATATACCATCTTACGAGCAACGAACTGCTCAGTTAGGCTCATATTCAGCCCAAAACAGTCCAATTCCAAACTCATCGTCCAATTCAAAATATACCTCTTCTTACAGTCTGAACCGTCCCCTGGCAAACACAGCGAGCGGACAATATGATAATGTACCCAATAATCAGAGATGTATCAGAGAGCTGGAGTCCATGCTGATGGATCTAGGGATCACAACAAATTAATGATTGTCATTTATGCTTATACCAATGGAATGATTTCCTATTAATCGTATAGTTTCATAGTTTTGCCCACCGATTTCATCATTATTCTCTATAATACACAAATTGACAGTAAATTTGTTTATAATTTCCGTTACGTCATACTAATAATAATAGTTGCCGTTAATTTGGCACAAATTAGTTTCCGATCCCCGCTGTTATTGCTGTTGCTATTTGCCCTGAGAATTACAGACATAGGCGATCACCGTACATGGGAAATACGACATATTTTGGCCACTTTATTTTTTAGTGTTTCATGATGTCAGTTTGCTTTTATTAACTGTTGTTGTTGTACACTTATTTTTACTAAATATATTATTAAAATTTCACTTAAAAATTTTTTTCGGAATAAGCTCATATTAAATCATTATGCATTAGGCGATGTAATGAATTAAATATGTTTAATCATATTTGCATATACATAAGGCCAAGGGATGCCATTTTGTTACATATCTAAGCAATTTCAAGACAAATGAATGAATATTAGAGCGTAATTCTATTAATGAAAACATTACAATAAATGTAAGACATTGCGGTTTTCACTGTTGTATTTTGTACAAGTGCACGACCAGTCGATTTCAATGTTTACAGCTCTCTGAATTATCGATATGTAAAATTTTTATTCATTAAAAGTACATTTGAATAATAATTGCTCAGGTAAGAAAAGAGGTCATTAATGACCATTGAAACGCACATAAGTCTCAGGAAAAGACGCAGATGTCCCCTATTATTCGGATGCCGATCGTTAACCGCAATGACTGAACATTAGTTTACCATTAAATAACACATTTTATAACAGAAAGATGACTATATCTAATTTTATGTTTTACTCATATTTACTGCTCTTTATTCTACTCCCATGTAACACGAGTTGAATAAAGTAACACAGAAAATGTCCTGTCAGCTTTGTAGTATTTGATTTGGTAAATTAAAGTAAATATGGAATGAAATGTTATGATTGACATATTTGATAGGAGAAATAAATATAATGTAAACAGTGTGAAGAAATAATCGCGAGATTAATATTTATTTCCAATTATACGAAATGTTTTTCGAATACTGCCATTTTGCGAAAGTGACAATAATAAAACAATTACATTTCTTAATTGAATTATCACAGAGTTTAGGGAAAGTCAGTGGCGTAACTAGTGGACGCAGGGCCTTGCGTTGCGAGGGCCCACCAGCTATAGGGGGCCCAAAATTATTACTAAAAAATATTTACAATCATTTTCTGAAACTTTTTCCCCGCAGTTATATTTGCCTACAAACATAAAACTATCATTGAATAGAGGCTGCTGTGAATAACTATGTATTAAACTTTAACCAAAAAATTTAAGTGGAAATATTTTACATTGCGCGGGGGCCCAAATTTTGAAGTTCCGCAACTGGGGAAAGTATAAAATTTGATAAATGAATACAGGCGAATTTTTTAAAATCAATAAGTAATTAATTTGTCGAATTTGATTGGGAAAAACTTTAGGAATAGAATAGATTATGAGACACAACATTGTAAAAACGAATCAATTAGAAAATGTTCAGAATCGTTCTGAAAGAAGAAAATGTGGGAATCAAACATAAAATTGTTAAGTGATTAAGAACAATTAGGTGAGTAAAGAATGAGAAAAGCCAACAAAATCGAATTTTCAACAAACAGGATTTATATGTGAAAGTAGATCCCCATGATAAAATACTGGTGGTACTAAATCAATGACAAGAAAGTCAATTATTTTCACATTAAGATATTTTTGGTTGTGATTTAATTATACAAAAATAAAAAAAATTCGAACATATAAGAGGTATGAATTTGTTGAACTATCTTATTTACATAATTAAATTATTGCCCATAATAAAATTTCCTCCAATGTTAAATATTAGACATAAAATAATTGATAAGAATTTTTTGTTTAATAGTCATGGTAAATAATATGGTTTCGATACTAAATGATGACTTCTACAAAATTATTATTATTATTATTATTATTATTATTATTATTATTATTATTATTATTATTATTATTATTATTATTATTATTGCTTCTAACTGAAGGCAAAATTTCTTTATTAGATACCTTGATAAGTTCCTCTGAAGGTCCGACACACTCACTTTCAACGCAGATTTTTTCACTAAAAGTCTACACAGTGGACACATTCTTCCTTTGGAAAGTCACGTGCCACTCCAATGAAAAATCGCACTATTAAAAGTAGAGAGAAAAAGTGCAATAATAAACTGTTCTGACAACAAAAAAACAAGAAACCCTTGAAAACTTTAAAATACGTTTTTTGCAAAATGGATACCCAAAACAGTTCGTAGAGAAATACTTTTTAAATGAATACAGCTCCAATAGTCAGAACACACCAAAGAAGCACGTCAACAAACCAGTAATATATCTAAGCTTCTCTTCCTTAAACAATAAGACATATATTAAAATCAGATCTTTCATCTGCAATACAGATCTGCCAGTACATATTCGTCCAACCTTCATCACTGCTACACCTTTAAAATCACAACTTCGGAAATCTAAAAAATTTCCAACATCAAACGTTTTTGATCGAGATTGTCTCTGCTGCTCGTCTACCAAATGTTTTTGCTTTTCGAAAAACATTGTATATCAAATTACTTGCACAAGATGTGACGCAACATACATAGGGGAAACACATAAAACATTCCAAACACATTAAAAACAAAACCAGTAATTATCACGAACAATGGGAAAAAGCACACAAAACAGCACCACTCTTACACGAAACAAAATGCCAAATACCACAAGAAGTGTTCGAAAATTCATTACAGAAATATTCCGCAGTAACTATTATTATCAAAATTACAAACCATCCATCAACGTTCAACTAACTTAAATTTCAGGGACATTTAAAACTTCTAAAATTCAAATCAAATAATTTAAAACTCAATATTATTTAACATTAATCAATAATATCAATATAAAATACTAAATTAATTTTTTCCAATTTGTTCTAAAATCAATAGAAACTAATCAATAGATACTAAGAAATAGGGTGTGCCGAAAATTCATTAATATAAAAAAAACATCGATATCTTTACTGATTCATTGTCATTTTTTATAATAAATTTAATGTCAATTAAAAATGAGAAGAAATCAGAGTTGAAAATCGAAAGAAGCTCTTATAATAATATTATTATTATTATTATTATTATTATTATTATTATTATTATTATTATTATTATTAATATTATTATTATTATTATTATTATTATTATTATTATTATTATTATTATTATTATTATTATTATTATTATTATTATTATTATTATTATTATTATTATTAATCTATGCCACATTACAAACATTTTACGACGTGTAAATTTCTAGTCTCTCCTAAATATTATTGTTACTCACTCAAACAATTTCTGTTACAATCAAAAGTACTATCATTTCGAGCATCCATTTCGCTGTAACCTAACAGTTCTAATAATGTGACTATAAAATCATTTCAAAATAATTGTATCAAATTCAATTTTACGTGACATTTGGTGAAATATTTTGACCCCACAAAAATCTGTGAGAAACTCTGATTCATACGCTAATAGACTTTTGACGTTATTAAAACAATTTAAACAATTTTATTATCTTTTAAATTAATGTAATTTCTATGAAATGATGGGTATTTGAAAAGAGGAGGATAAATATTAAAATAATGCTGCAAGTTTCGAACATACTTTTTAACAAAAGTATCTGCAAAATTATAAATATTTTAATTACAATTAAATAAAATATAATTAAATTAATCATCAGATGAATGACAAATTTAATTTTTAAATTCTTAAACTGGCATCAGCCAATCAAATCACAGCGATATTCAATTTTTGTGTGTGCATATCAATCTCAACAGTGACGTTCAGATTTCAACATTGGAAGCATAATTCTGTAAATTTTATGAAATTTATTTCGTTTTATCGATTAGAAAAAGTGCTGCGTATTTGCAAACGCAGAGTTGAAAACAAATATAAATTGCGAACGAGCGCAAAATTAAGGTTTTGTTTTAAATGCCGGTTTTTTTTCTGTCACTTGAAATCGAAAGCTACTAAATGTCTGGATGTGCAATTATAATAATAAATGCTAATTTATTTATACAATTATATTGTCAGAATATACCAATGAGATTATTCTCATGATAAATGTCGAATTTCGTCTGAAATTCCTGCGAAAAATATACTAAAATTTATCGTGTAAATTTTCAGTCACTACACAACAGTTCCTAAAATTACAATTTTTTTTAAATCTTTCATATTAAAAGTTATAAGTTGGAAAGTTTCTCATTATGAGGAACCTTGGAATTATTTATTGGATTCACTGCACTTTACTAACATATCGGGGTTTTGAACCTTACTTTCATAATTTGTTACAGTTTTAGATTTTTAAAATTATTTACCGTCCTCTTTCTGAATTATTTCGGGGTTTTTATAATGATTTAAATTTATCTATTTCGGGGATTTTTACTATAATTAGTTATAGTTCCTAATTTATTTCTATTTTAGGTCATTTGGGTCCAAAGAGTTGCCTAAATAGTACAAGTCTATTTTTAGTAATTATTTTATATTTTCTATACTTTTATTATTTAACATTGATTTACGTTAATAATAGCAAGGTAGGGAGAAAGGGTAAAAGCAATATTTAACACCGTTGCAGTTATACATGTCATAAGTGAAGAGTTTTCAGAGTAAAAAAATTCAGGTGGCACAATCAAAAGTAAAAGTGGCTTATCCCAAGGCCAAAGTGAAACTAAATTTTAAGCACGAACGAAAACGCACAAATTTGATATTGCAAGGGGAGTTTTACCACATTTATATTAGGCTAAAGGGTATGAAAAAACTTGGTTTGAGTATCTTTCAAGTCAAAACTGTAATGAAGTGTTTGGAATAAAAATACCGTTCTTTTCAAAATCAAATCACCATCAACTTTAAACTATTAATGGCCGATCTAAGACATTCAGGAGCGGATCGATAGGTAGGACAAATTCAACTATTTAGAGGGAGTATAATATTGGATAAAAGGTATAATAACGTAAGGCTATAGCGAAAGAATTACCGGTGAATATGAATAATTATATATTTACCAGAAACAAAGAGAATATGGAGAAGAAAAAGATACATTGCAAATAGATTAGCTATTCTCCTCGTTATCAGTCTCTAACGGCATAGCATATACTATTTCCAATCCTCGTAAATATTAGTTGATCGCAATGTATAGATGTATATATTTTGATAAAGATAAATATACTGGAAAAAGAATTAAAACGTTTGCACACAGGAACAGTCTGATATACTGATATACTGATTCTTTATTCGGAATCGCTTCAATTGAATAATCCACAATGTTTTTACTTTTTCAGAAAGTTGGCTGTGAAGTGTATGTAATCATTCTTTTTCTATAAAAAGTTTAGCCGTATAGACTATTATTATACAGTTTGTTATAATTTTTATCCAAATTATTTGTTAATTCAGCTCTGAGTTTGGTGTTAGTATCGATATACTCTTTGAAAAGATGATCTTGGCTGAATCTGATATCCCGATGAATATTTACAATTTGTAACCCTAACATTAGATATATTTACAGTAATCGTCAATGCACTTCATAACTCTACTTTGGATAATGTGTCAACAATAATTTCTCCACTTTTGATACGCACTTCTTTTCGTCAACTATTGGAAAATCATCCTAAAGTTCATGAAGTTCATTCGGTATTTCTAAATAAACTTCTATGGTATATCCATACTAATGCGATTCTGTCAAAATTCTGGTAATCTTCCAAAATACTATCAAGGTGTCATGAATTTAACTGAAATCTCCACAGGGTAAACTTTGACTTAAAGCCCTTTCATTAAGATTATTGATTTCTATATATATATATATATATATATATATATATATATATATATATATATATATATATATATAACAATTCTGTATCATTACTAGTCTTCACGTTATGTTAATTGACAAATGTCAAACCACCACAAATTCCACCTTCATAGAAATTATACATTTCCGTGTTTTGAAATAATTCAATGAGTTTATCTAAAGTCATTATTGCCGAATTCCATGACATACCGGGAATTCCAAAGAAATTCAAAGGTCCCAATCGGTTATGAGCTAATGACTTAGCTCAAAATTGTTGAAATAAATCAGTTTCAAATATACCATGATATAATCTAATAATGTGGTACAATTCTTTTCATTCCATACCAATCTTTTAATACCAAATTTTTAATCTCGGGTAATGTATACAATGTTGTACCCAATTGATTTTTCTTGCATAATTCTTGATGTTTTTCAAATGATTTGTGTTCTCAAAATTCGTTTAAACAATTTTCACACCACAGAAAGCGAATATGAACATTACACTCTACTAAAATGACAATTCGTCAATTTTGCAAGTTAGTTACTGCAGCATTAATGATATTTTTTACTCTTTTCTATCAGTAATAAATAAATTGGATTCACTCCAATTACTTTTGTTCGATATAATATAAGTAAATGGATATGTCACCGCCAGATCACATACCCTCTTCCCATGGAAGGAAATTAAAAAAAAAATTTTCAAGGTCAAATTTCCAACATTAATCTGATGACTCATCAAGGTCATTGAACAAAGACCATGCCTCACCCCGACGATTCATTCAAGGTCGTGTGAGTCATTCAAGGTCATTGAAACTAAGAACATGACTAATCCAAGGACTTATTCAAGGTCAAAGGATGACTCATCAATAAAATATTATTAAGTGAGCTGGAGGTGAAATGGTTTTTTGATGAGTCATCCGATGAGTCATGCTCAAATTGTGAATTTAAATTTTGAGAGCTCCCACCAATGGATTTTATTGAAAGATGGCTCATTTTAAAGGTCTTTCGAAGGGTTATTACGTGCGCGGAAGTTATTATTATTAATATTATTATTATTATTGTAGTATATCAAAACAAATAATCAATTTTTATTTACTGGACTCCAAGTTTATAAGCCAACAATACCTGTTCTCGAATTAAACCATCTTTTGAAATCCCAACTCCAAATTCGCCTGCAACTCGCCTTGTGTTTATATAATCCCGACTTCTCTCTTCGATAAATTTCTTAGTGATGACGCTATCAATAGAAGTTTCGAAAGCATTATAATCTCTCCAAATTGTCTCAATACCTACCAACAGAGTAACAATAGGCCGATGATAGATTCGACGTGTTGATTTTAAGAAATTTATATAATCTGACCAAATAGCAAAAGACTTTAAATTCAAATCCGTTTTATCTACTGCATAATCATTAGCTTGAGTCATTTTTTCTTTGAAATTCACAACATGGTCCCATCGAATATTCTCCTCGTTATCAGTCTCTAATAAAAAGGTTTTACATTATAAAAATAAATTTGTAAATTACGTTATACGCAATTTTTATGTTATTATAGAATGCTGAAATTACCGTATATACTCGACTATAAGTCGACTCAAGTATAAGTCGAAGTGACATTTTTGAGTTATTTTTTGTCATAAATTGGAAACCCGTGTATAAGTCGAAGTAAGAAAAGTAAAAAAAATTAAGATATTTATTCATTGTAGAACTCATTTGAAACATCTCCAACATGGTACTTGGGGTAATCATTATCCTCAAATTAAGTCTCGTTATCTGCCAGATAACTCCGTTCATCTTTCAGATAACTTTGTTTATTTTCTAGATATAAACAATCTAATTTTAAATATTAAGTTGTCAAGTGTATTTATTAGTCGTTAATGATGCTTGAAAATATTTTTTGATAAATTACAATTTTATTAAGAATTTGAATTTAATTAATTTTAAGGTTTTCATCTCTAGAATACTTTTTGTATTTCCAATTTCGTATTTTAATGTACGTCCGTAGGAGCAGGGCCGCAACTAGGTTTTTTTAGGCCTCTGTAATTTCACAAAACAGTCTTCTATTCCTACTAAGTCAATAAACAAACAGTTCGATTTACCTTAAGGATCCAAAATGCATGACATTTGTATGTAGTTATTGTTTCAATAGGAGATTCCCAGTTTTTAATGTTCTATAAAAGACTATGATCAGGAGATAACAAATATATTGAGATCAAATACTTAGCATGTGACATTTGAGAGACATGAAATCATTTATCAGTTGAGAGTAGTCAAGATCACGACTGACTTCATTTTCAATGGCGATAGTAGCTACACCATTTAAACGCTCCTGAGATTGTTGAGCGGAGATAACTTTTAATCTGCTTTAAAGTTGATAATATTTTTTTCCATAAGCCACAGTGACTGGAATTGTCAAGAGTGCACGCAAAGCAAAAACACATTTAAATACAAGTTGATCACATTCATTTTGTAAATGAACTCCAACATGCCCATAGCATTGTTTTCTTCTGGGTATGCTGCAAAGAAACAGGTGATTTCACGTTGGAGATCTTCATCATCAACATCTTCCATTGCTTCAGTGAATATTTTAGAGTACTTGGACAGTTCACCATTTTCAAAACAGCTGGACATTACACGTCTATTAGTCAAAAATCCAAAGATCCTGACATGATTTGCCATATGTGAAAACTTTTCATCCAGGCTCACTAATGCCTCTTCGGCGAGAACGATATAAACTATAACCTCAGCTTCAATTTTCTATTTAATGGAATTTCATCTGCATGTTCATAGTCAAACTGTGTTTTGGTGCGTCTGACTCACTATGTTTCAAACTAAGGGAACGTGCATAGCTTCTGCAATTTCCTTAGCCTCTCTTTCAGCATCTTCAAAGTCACATTTAAGGAAATACTGCAAATATTTGCGGACAGCTTTTAATTCACGCTGGAGAATATCAAGTCCGATCGAAAAACTTTGCAGAATCTTACTAGGTCGATTCATTTGAGAAAGAAATTCATGCCAGGAAACGAGGCACAAAAAAAACTTCCAGGATGCCCCTTTATTCGCAAAGCTCTGAGAATCACTTGTTGTCATACATCCCTTCATCCGCACAACATGATCACATAGTTCTAAAATAGCTTTATGAAGTTATGGGGTTTGAAATCGGGCAGGTTTTGTGCTTTCAATACGACACTCCCAATGTGTGTCAGTCAAGGGTTTCAAAGTAAAATCTTTTAGGTGCCTTTTCAAGATATCCCAACGTTAAACAGAAGAGGCGAATATCGTCTATAATTGTTGCAGCGTTCCAAAGAAGGAAAATGACTCCAGTGAAGAATTTGGCGGCGTCACAGACTATAAGGTTGATTGAATGGCTGCACATGGATGAAAAAGAGCTTTCCTGTTCAACTGCAGCAGGTGAGCCTGTATACCTGATGACTTTGCCCTCTTATTGGCTCCATTATCAAACACCGAGCTCAAATATCTTTAAGGGATAATTGTGATTTGTTTGTAAGATGATGTTAAATACTTGAAGCAATCCTTGCCTAGTAGAATCTTTCACATTACGGAATCCGGTGAAATGGTCTTTAACTGTCACTCTTACATAGCGTTTGCATTTCACGTGTCTCAGGCATACACAAAGTTGCTCTTGATGGCTTGTATCTGGTGTGCAATCCATTATTACTGCAATATACTTAGATTCTTTTAACTTATCAGAGTTAACTTTTGACTCTGTTGGAAATTATTGAAATGAGTTCGTTCTGGGCCTTCCAACTTACATATGAAATTGATACACACCCACTGGTAAAATTCACAAACAATGTTGCTCCGATGTCATTATATAGAAAGACGGTAAAATATTTTGAAGTGACTTCATTCCAGTATACACAAATATTTTGACAAATTGCTATATTCTTAACATAGAAATGTATTGGCCCATAAATTGTAGTCCACTTTAACTGGCGAGGTCTCTGCAGCTGCAGGTTTTGCAGGGTGGCTAATTGCGCTCCTGCATAGGAGAATATATTTTAATTTCTTTTGAAAGCACAATAATAACAATATTTTATGCAATAGATTTCTTAAAAATAAACTAAACTAAAAATCTTTAGAACTGTAAAATCCATAAAATTATATAAAAAATATATTTTACAATTTAATTTTTAAAATTCCTGTATTTTATAAGTTACAACTTTCGTTACATATCTTTCTATATTTTACAAAATTGTATAAGTTTTATTATGTGGTGTTTAAATAATGTAATTAGTTTTATAATAAGTTTTAAGAATTTAAATGTTCAACGGGAAATTAAATTCTCTATTACCTATAGTACTATTTTTATCATTATTTTTACATGTAGAAAATATTGAAGGTAAATAATAATTGTATATTTTATTGTTGTTAATTTCTGTAACTATAAGATATAAGATGGTGCGTTATAAGTGAATCGGAATATATTAAATGCACTCAATTTGTTAATCAAATAGGTGTTACTAACATTACCTTGACATATAATTTCACATGTGTGCTAACCAGAAGTTCTTTTGACTGTATGAACCTAATCAATCAACGTCAAGCAGATATCGTGAATTTAGATGTTGGATTGGCGTATTATGCTGTGCAAAATTATGGAATGAGAATGTTTGCTGTAGAAAATTACAATTTTAACACAGATCCAGCTACAATGCAGTTATCCTATACTTCAGTAGTGGTTGTAATAAAAGGAACAGTTTCATCACCAATCATGCTAAATGGAACAAGTGCTTGTTTTGCAGGTTGGCTTTGGAAATAATTTTATGAATTTTTAAAAATTCGAATTTTATTCTAACCATTATAAACATGAATTTGTATTACGTTTGATGTTATAATCAGGTACTGGCACAGCGGAAGGCTGGATTTACCCTCTGTCAAAAATGGTTGAAAATCAATGGATGAATATCACAACATGTAACAATGAAGTGAAAATCGTGAATGGGTTTTTTACAAGTGGCTCGTGCGCTGTCGGCAGTGCTAATCCGGTTTTCAATGCGCTCGGCGACAACGGTAATCTCGCCTGCAGTAAGTGCTCCAATACCAGTGACAGTCGACGGTTCTGCTCGAATTCCGATCCATATGCCGGTAACGCCGGATCGATGAGTTGTCCTTGATTCCGCTCGAATATCCGGCCAGAAATCGGTGGCATTCTTGCGTGGAGATACTCTCACGAATTGGGTGGCAAACAATCCAAATTTGGCCGGATTTTACCAGCTGCTCTGTCCGACCGTTCAAGCCGAGTAAATTTGATGCTTTTTCTGGGTTTTTAATGAGTTCCCATTGATATTTATCGTAAATTCTAGATAGGCAGAATTAAAATCGATAAGTTTTATTTTATTTACAAGTGAATTATGAACAGGGAAATAAAATTTGATTTCGATATTACAAAAGCTTTTCCAATGTGCTGCGTAAGGATAAATAAATCGAAAAACACTTAAAAATCGATAAATTAGTTATTCTAAAGATATTTGTAAATATTAAATAAAAAATTAATTTATAGCATTTCAATTGGTTGAATAAATTCCACATTTTCAAAAAAAAGAAATTTTTTAAAAGGAGGGCACATTAAAATTGCACATAAATCGATATTTATTCATTATTTTGGAGAATATACTTATTAAAACCATTTCAAATTGATTGTGAAAAGATGTATTTTATTAATATGATTAGAAGCTATCAATGGGATTGGATAAGCAACCAATTTCACTTAAATACGTTCTACACCAGCGCTGGCGAACCTATGGCACCGATGTACCCAATTCGTTGGCACGCCAATCCTTTGAGATAAAACAAATTTGTGTAAAATTTAGTAGTATAAAATCATTGAAATCGCAAATTAACACTTCAGCATGATATATATATATATATGTCGTAGGCAAATGGTAATTTTAGGAAATAACATTTGGCTAGGCAAATAGCTTTAGCTAATATTTCATTTCCATTTGACTAGGAAAATAGGAAAATATTTGTTGGGCAAATAATTCTAATATTATTGATATATTTTACTGCTAAAGAACACAGCTGGAATTTACATTCTGGGTTTCGAATTTTTAGGTTAGGTTATACTTGACCATTAAGTTTTCTTAGATTGTTCTTAAGTGAAGCGAGGCAACCTACTGACAAATTTGATCATTTCCAATGCAATAATGTAAAAAAGCACTGTAATCAATGTTCTTACACGTAATTTAACCTCACTTATAAATATTTCTTATTCTCGAATTCTTTGGTGACACAATATTGCTAAATGTATTTTCTTTATTATAAAATATACTTAAAATTGAATGTTTAACCAACATATTTATTTAAAAACAACGAACAAAATATACTTATTTATTGAGAGCATAAGAAGTCTTAAATATTTATTTATTTTGGCAAGGATTACTTGAATTGACATCTACTATTACATACATGGTTATTTTTAAAACACGCACATCTTTTAGTATTGCATTGGTTTTTCGAAGGCTGACACTGGCACTTCGTAAATCCCTGGCCTGCAAACATGGATTTTGAAGCACATGCTTCTCGTAAAGATATACAATTTTCATGGGGAATATCACTTTGTTCAAAACTTATTGACGACACTTTTGTTAGTTCATTTCGAGTAAACCAATTTTTTTAACACAACAAAGTTGGTCACAATTCGATAAACACCATTTTTTTATCAGTAATAATGCCCTCTATATTTTTTTGGTCTAGTGGTCCTCTATCAAATTTTGGAACTGCCAATACTACGAAAGCTCCGATTTCTAATTCCTTAAAAATAGTATTACTTTTATTTACCATTAATTCGGTTATTTCAATTTTTTTCTTCATATCTTTATAACCTCGAAATTAATAACATTAGAATTATTTGCCCAACAAAGATTTAGCCAAATGGCTTTTGCCTGGGCAAATGCTATTTTCCTAGTCAAATGGAAATGAAATAATAGCTAAAGCTATTTGACCAAGCAAATGGCATTTGCCTAGCCAAATGTTATTTTCCTAAAATTACCATTTGCCTACGACATATATATATATATATATATATATATATATATATATATATATATATATATATATATATATATATATATATATATATATTCTGCATTTTTTTAAAAAGTAAAAATAAACAAGTTAAGATGCGCACGAATTTGATGACGCAGAAATCTTGTTGACATTATTATTGGTGAAAGATTTGTAAATATTTTTTTGTAAATATTTAATAATTTAAAAATAGAAATTTTGCTAAATAAAATGTTGTGTTCAAAGCAAAAAAAAATAAAACTTTCAGAAGAAGGAAGTGGCAGGGAATTCCAAGATTGGTGGACTGAACGATATGGAGAACAATAACTACGGAATGTAACGGAATCAATTAAAATGCTAAAAAATGTACTTGGCACGCCAGCGTGTTTTTATTTTTCAATTTTAAAATATTGATACGCAATCTAAAAAAGGTTCGCCACCCCTGTTCTACACAAAGGAATAAACCCTCTCCCCACTCCCCTCTACCGATCAATAAACTGATTATTGAATAATACATTTCAATGAGGTAAATACAAAGTTTACTATCCACGTTTAAACAAGTGAACATAATTCATTAATTAAACACATAAATCGATATATATATGTTTGTTTTACCGCAATTGGGGAGGGGTATATTTAACCTATGTCTATTGAAGGTGTGTTCAATAAAATCACAAAAGTCGAAAAAATTTGATTTATACTCAATAGAAGTGATATGAAAATAATTATGCTTTCCTCGAATACATGGGGAGAAAAATCTAGATATTTATCGACATTTACTACATAATTGTTACAATACACAAATACTATTATGAAAAGCTGGAAAAACTGATTTCTTTACCCAACTAGAATTATAACAGTTTTTATTTATAGAAATTCTGAAAGTGTTGCGAATAATTAAATTTATTGAACAATGCCACTTCTATTTTTACCATTCAAGCATTTCTACGCGCTAATCAATTGACATGTTGCATCTTTAAAAGATCCACGACTCCATCTTCACCAATTATCTATTCCACTTGATTCCATTTTAGTTTAGCAATCATCATTGGAATACATAAGTGAGAAAATAAAATTAATAAATTTAAAAATGAAATATGACAAGGTTAAAATGAATAAAAAATAACGAACTAAACTGAAAGATAACCAATAAAAATGCATTTTATTATATAAATGTTATATTATATAGACTAATTGTTAATAGGAAATTTAAGAGGACGGCCAAATATAAGTTATCTTTAATTTTCTATATTGATAAAATATCGGAATTAACGACGGAAAGAGCCAAACATTTATTCTAAAATAAAGACAACTTGCTTAATTACTATACTAATCATTAATATACTGCTTCAAAATGGAGGTTATATGTGTTGGGGCAATAATTAACTAACTACATTTAAAAAACTTGACTCTCAAAAATATAAACTTGTTATCCTACCATTTAATTCTAGTACTATTTCGTCCGATACCATTTTGTCCTAGAACCGACCATTCTTAATTAAAATTTAAAGAAGAATAGGAAAAAGAAAAACAAAGTAGGAAGGGAAGTCAGAAAAATAAAAAGAGAGATAGTAAAATAAAATTGTATATCTCGACAGCTGTCTGAGACAGAAGAGGAATTAAGAATGACCCAAAGGAATGTGCTGTAGGCAGAAATCAAAATAATTACCTGCAAGTGCTATTAGATGGCAGAGTATAAAAGTGAAACACAATTTGGATTTAAAAAAAGTAGGCGGACACGAAAAAATTGATTGAAAACGAAATGAAAAAGTGAAGAGAAAAATGTCCGAAAAAACATTTAGAGATCGGAAAAGCAATTTAAAACAAATAAACAAAGTTATTTATCGAGAGTATCGAGTATTTTCAAGTTGGAGAAAATGTAGCAAGTAAATCTATTCGACCAATTGTTGAAATCAGAAGTATAATCCAGATGGTCATAAAATCCAAGTCGTAACTATAATGCTATTCCACCTAAAGGATTGAATGTTATATTCCATCAAACATAAAGAATTCATTGAGCTTTTTCCGGTCAAAAACTTTTTTTACGTTTTCTTCATTTTCTATAATTATTTCCTTTATGTGTTTCTTTTTCGAGAAACCTAAGAGAAAGATTTTAAACAAAAACTATAAATAAAGGCATTCTTACTTAAAGAAAAGATGAATCAAAACACGTCGTGTCAGCGACTCACATCTCTATAGATTAGGAAGATTGATATTCACATGAAGATTGTGGAATCCTTTATATCACGCATTGCGCTTTATGAGTCTGTTGAGATGTTGAATAAGATTTACTTGTAGATATGCAAAAGCTCCTCTATAACTGAATTTAGATAATTTTCTCGTTTATGTGGTTGTGATTATTGATAATTCGTGTTTAGTGGAACTTATGTAAATGCACTGAATCAAATAGAAGCGTGCAATTGGGGCAAACCCCAATCGAGAATGCTTATGACGCAACTGGTTTCTACTCGAATTCCCATTTATAAGGATTTTCTAAATATCGCTATCAGTTATTTCGGCCCGAATGGAACATTGTCGTCCAATTTCAATTTGTTCCAATCGAATGTTGTGTTCAACTTGTCCTCGAATTTATTGTTGTTGCTTGGACAAACGGGAGACGTGTCTGCTCCGCAACCGCTCTATGATTTGATGTTCTCTGATGCTACTGTCAATCTCTATTTCCCACAAGATATAATATCACTGAACATTTTCCAATATATCAGTAAGATTTTATCGATTTTTGTTATTGAATTTATTGATTGGAATATGCTTATTATATTGATTGTATTGAATTTTATAAAATATAACAGATTTGTTAAACGAAATATTCAAAGATAAAAAATTATTATTTTTATTGGATAATTTTAATTGATTTGATTATTTTAAACAACGATTTTAAGAAAAGAAAATAGTTGCGAATATAGTGGATAAATTGGCTGATTTTATCCTTGCTTTATTGGCCTTATGAATTTCAATACTAATTCTACATTTTACGGCTCTTCCTTTTTTCTTGATCAAATTTCCCTGCAACCAATCACAATCATCCTTTTTATTTCAAAATTCCGGATCGCTATTTGGCAATTTTTCAAATTTTTTTACATTATAAAGTCTATGATTAAAATATTTAGAAAAGGATAGTAATAGTAACTAATGCAAAATAGTCGAGACGAGAATTCTTTTTCCAATTGTTTAAAGTTTTCCCACCATTTTGTTTTCCTTAATTTCAAAACACCTGTTTTCAGGCTTTTATATTCATTGTCATCGATACATCCCAGTAAAACAAATCCTGTTGTTGTTGATTCGATTGCTGATCCAAATTGTTTAGTTTATACTGGTTCAGTAAATTGGAAAAATATCACAAGATGTATTAAGATTATTGAAATTCTTATTCTTATGCATATAATTGATTTTTAACATAAAACTGATAACTACAACTTGGAGAATTCAATGTGTTTTCATTTGCAATGTGAACATAATACAATCCTACAAACACTATTTAATATATTATATTATAACTTTTGTACACTAAAACCTTGATTTTCATCGTTTTCGAAGTTGCGTTGTCTTTGAAATAGTTCCTGATATAGTTCCAGAAGAAAAACAGTTAACAGCTCGTTGTATTTCGAAAGCAATGCAACTCATTTCACAGGCAATGGAAATTTTTTGTAGATAATAACCCTGACGAAAATCGATGCTTAACGGTTACGCGAACTATTGATAACGCTATCAATTACTATAAAGAAATATATATGGAAAAAAGCTGTACAAGTTCAGCAAACTTTAGACAAGTTTTTAACTGTAACATTACGAGAGCCAAACCATAACCAGTCTACAAAAACGGTAATCGACTTAGAATTGTCAAGTTCATCGAATTAGAATTAAAAAAAAGAAAGTTACAAACTGTTTCTGTGCAATGAATTTTATATTTTGTTTATTTAATGAATTTTTATGTTATTTTATTTGTTATTTAATGAATTTATGTTTTATATTTTATTTAATATTTTAATGAATTTATGTTTTATATTTTATTTAATATTTTAATGAATTTATGTATTATATTTAATGTTGGTTTATGTATTACATATATACACAATGATTGAAATAAAAATAGTTTTTAATCCAAGGCATCTTTTGTTTGAGTACTAATTAACAAAATACATTTTTATATGGAAATATTAATTTCGATTTGCGTCGTCTTTCTTGGGGCCCAATTAACGGCGCAAATCGAGGTTTTAGTGTATACATATTTAAATTAACGATCATAATGTGACATTAACTCTCGTTCCAACAAAAATCATTGATGGAAACTGAAATTATATTCATACATTTTATTAAACCGTTCTTATTCCAGATCAAGAGTTCCAAAATGCGATTACAACTTTGCACAGGTGCCCTTTTGCGGGCCTCAAGTGGTGTGTTATCAGTGATGATGAAATGCTAAAATGTCGCAACATGAAATTGGCTCTGGATTCGAAAATGTTACGCCCGGAATTCTATTGCGTAATGGGATTGTCCACCACAAATTGTATGCGTCTCATCAGTGATGGTTTTGCGGATTTAATGACATTGGATGCCGCAGAACTCTATATTGGTGGGAAATATTTGAATTTGGTTCCCATAGCTCAAGAGTAATCTTCATTGATTAATAATATTTAATAATTTGATTGCTTATCTAAAATTCGATTAATTGATTGAAAACTAACAGAATCAAATTATCATGTGAATGATTGCGTAATTAATCGTCATATTGAAAATATTAAATTTATCTATAATACATCATTTTTATTTCAATATTATTTGAAAATCGACATTTCTCTATCGAATCATGTATAATTTATCAAATTCTACCAAGTATTTCTTTTAAAAATGTTATATCATATCAAATATTAAAAACCTATTTTAATTAAATTTAGTTAATTGATTTATTATAATAATAATATAAACTTCAAAATAAATTTATCGATAGCGAAATCATTTATTAAATTATAATTCAAATAAATAACTACGTGAGCCATAAAAATAGGTTCTGATCACTCCAACACAAAATTTAACAACTCTTTCTCTGTTTCCTCTCTAAATCTTCTAAAAAAATATGTCTGAGAAGAAAAATTCAAACAAAGAGCAAACAGAGAAAGAAATAATTATTAAATTTTGTATTGGAGTGATCAGGACCTATTTTAGATCGAAATATTTCATTTTTTGAATAAATACGGCGGATTATTAATTTATTTGAATTATATTACAATTATTTTTATTATTAAATGGGTAGGAGTATCAAATTTTTATTTTTAAAAAAAATTCTTTTGGTTTATTAAACTTTTTTTAATATAGTTAAAATCAAAAATTTACATTTTTATATTCTAAATCTATTACTACAAATGTAATATAGAGTTGATATTCACATATTCAGTCTTTCTTTCCTTCATTCAATATAATCAAAAGATGAAATGTACTAACTAATAATCTAACTATCAATTTTCTCTATTAAAAGGAATTTCGAAATGTAACTTATCATGACTCGCCAAAACCCTGAAAATCACTAAATGCGAAAAGTTCAGTTGCTTGATTCACATATGTCGTTTACTTTTCTTCATCAGGCATCATAAACATGTCAGTACTCTTCCATTTTGAAAATGAATTTTCGATGAAATTTAAGAATGATGAGTATGACAGTAATAATAAAAGCCTAAATTTTTATTTTTCAGTGAATAATGATGAAATCATCCGTTGTCCTAAACAAAAATATTAGTTTCAATATTTTAGCTTTCGAATTTTCAATAAAGTTCCCTAAAAATAACAAAATTTAAACATATTGTGAAGTTAAATATTTTCCATCTACTGATATTACAGCGCAAATAGAAAGATTTTGATTTTTTATTGATGAAAACCTCTTAATTGCTTCTTTTCCAACTAATGCCTTTTCTCGCACTCTCATTATAGAAAGAGGAAATCCTACTTTATCAATAGAAAAGAAATATTCATCTGGAAATTCATCGTAAAATTTATTTGCATAATTCTATCGCACCATTATATTTGCTTCCGTATTTCTTCATTATTTATCAAAATTTTTATTTCTATTACAAGTTTTCCTATGGTGAATAATATTACTTATACCTTTTGTACTAAAGTGTTCCTGAACTCGCGTGAGCTTATACTGAGCTTATATTGATTTTCTTATTGGTCGATCAATTTTCAATATATCTTTGAATATTGGAAATTATTATTATAAAAATAATCAAGGGAAATTATTGGTGAACTTTGAACTTAATCAACAGTAGCAAGTTCCGCTATTCTTAAGAACTTCAAACTTATAAAATGTTTTGTTTATACTGTTTGTTACTTTTGGAGGTTTAAACATTTTAATCATGAATTTAAACTTAATCTTCGATTAAGTATATTTAATAATTATTAAAGGCTAGTTAATTAAATAAACGCACTCCCTTATCAGGTATTACGGTGACGACACTAATTATTATGCGGTTGCGATTGCCAAGCGCGCTGACAAAGGCATTCTCATCTCAAACTGGAAATATAAACGTACGTGTCACAGCGGAGCCGGTAAGGCCAGCGGATGGGTCATTCCAGTGAATATTGCCATGGAGACAGTACAGTTCCGGGTGTACAGTGATCAGTTGGTGTACGCATTTAGTAATATAATTTACTATCGGAAAGGAGCTTGTAATGCTAGCTTACTCTAGGTGAACTGATCGCCAGATCATGCATACCAGGAATCCTTGGTGATCCATACAATCCAACTGGGAAAAATCCGATCAATCTGTGCGAGATTTGCGCCGCCGGAGGCCAGGATAGGTGCTTACCGGATTCAAGGGAACAGTACTACGGTGACAGTGGTGCATTCCGGTGCATGCTGGAGAACGGGGACGTGGCGTTCGCTCGACACACAACTGTGCATGACAACACCGATGGCAGGTAAAACCGATCGATAATCGAATTGCTCCAATTAGTATTCGGTTCAGGAACCCCGTTGATTGGGCCCGCAACCGTCGCTCAGATGATTACGAACTACTATGTCCAGACGGCACCCGGGTCGATACCTACAGCTGGAGCAAGTGCAACCTCGGCAAGATTCCCGGTAACGTCATTGTCACTGGTGGATTCAAGAGCCAACCGCAACGAGATGAAATGTGGCGCCTGCTTCGATATTGCCAGGAATATTTCGCATCCGACAGGTTATTGATTATTGAATTTTTTATGTTCCTCGGTGCATTTAATATCGATGGAATGGAATCCAGGGCTAACAATTTTATTTTTTCGGGAGGAAGGTGCGTCCATCATTTTTCGGTAACCATTGGGATTATTGATTATTTTTATTGACTAATGGTTCGAGTTAAGGTCATATATTTTGTTGAATATTGATGTTATTGTCACAAATTCCACCGATATTGATTTAGTGATATAATCAATATTATTGTCACAAATTCCACCGATATTGATTTAGTGATATAATCAATATTATTGTCACAAATTCCACCGATATTGATTTAGTGATATAATCAATATTATTGTCACAAATTCCACCGATATTGATTTAGTGATATAATCAATATTTTTGTCACAAATTCCACCGATATTGATTTAGTGATATAATCAATATTATTGTCACAAATTCCACCGATATTGATTTAGTGATATAATCAATATTATTGTCACAAATTCCACCGATATTGATTAAATTATATAATCAATATTATTGTCACAAATTCCACCGATATTGATTTAGTGATATAATCAATATTATTGTCACAAATTCCATCGATATTGATTTAGTGATATAATCAATATTATTGTCACAAATTCCACCGATATTGATTAAATTATATAATCAATATTATTGTCACAAATTCCATCGATATTGATTAAATTATATAATCAATATTATTGTCATATTGTCACAAATTCCATCGATATTAATTTAGTGATATAATCAATATTATTGTCACAAATTCCATCGATATTGATTAAATGACATTATCGACAATTTTCACATTTAGCAATACAGTATTCGCCATGTTCGCCAGTCCATATGGCCGCAGCGATTTGATGTTCTCTGACAGTGCGGTCAGCCTTAAACCGATTCCGGAGGGCCAACAGAATTACACAATGATTCTCGGCCGCTCATTTGCTAGGCAAGTAGAGAACCTGGAATTGATTGGAGGCCCTCAGAAATCAGGATTGTTCTATGCTAATTATTCTCCACCTAAATCTGTTGTTAATTACATTTTCATTCTTTTGACTGCATCCTTTTCGTTCTTTTTCTTTCTGTAAAGATAGCTGGTAGATTTACCCTACAAAATGGCTGTGTTGTTATGATATCATTTTATTAACAGTTTTGTATTGATAATAAATATATATATATATATATGTGTTTATTTTTGTTTTTAATTTATGTTTGTGATTTGCTTGATATCTGCTTGATGAAATAATATGGCTTGCTGATTGAAGAGGGCTGTTGGTTTTAACGGTTTTACACAACATGAATTTTAATTGTGTAATAGAAAGTAAGCAAATGCTTATGGTAATAAATCATTAGTGATGATGCGTTACGAGTGGGGAATCTCTTTCACTTTTAGGAACTTATATAACCATCTCTTTCACCCTGTTCGCATCCCCCTAGCAACCGTGCATTATTGTTTTATGACCAGTAAGCGCCAGTCGCAAACGAAGTTGGTACAGCGCTTTAGTGGGTGGTTTTCTTTTTTTTTGTACTACCACTTACAATAATAGATAAAATGTTTCAATGGGTTAAACGAAAATAATAATAAAATCTAATAAGTAATACATCGTTTGTACCGATTTATCGTTCTGGTCACTAAATCTCTACTTCTATTTGTTTTGATCCGTTCTTATCTATTTTATTAACTTTTATGTTAATTCATCATTAGCAAACTATCGCTTGTTGTGACTCTTTTATTGCCATTTCGTTATTGTTATGTTATTATTATTATTATGCTATTCTTATCATCCTATTATTATTATGCTATTATGATTATACTAAGATTATTATTTTATTATTGTTATGAAGTGCTTTTCTTCTGGAAAAAAGGTGCCAGAACGTATCTGTACTATCCTTTATATGCAAAAAATGACGCTGAAATTAACTAACAAATAAAATAATTATGCAGGACACAAAATATACACTTATTACCGACGACAGGAAACGATTTTAATGACGTAGTATATTAATGGTGTATATTTACTGTGAGCGTGTTTTATATAATAGTAATAATACATAGGAAGCACGGAGTTATGATTCACTCGCTTTGGCGTACGACTACTACTTTTAATTTGATTGTAATTGACTATTTAAAATGTCAGAAATAGAAATATGACAAAAAACCAAAACATATGTCAATTTTTTAAAATCATTCAGCGAAAAAAGGTGCCAGAACGCCGTTCCGGAGCGTTCCGTCAGAAAAAAAGCACTGTTGTTATGCTACTATTATTTTAGTTTGAGTAACTACAAGTAGAGAGAAGTGTGCTCCATGACTCATCGTTTTTTTGTCATTTTTTTGCACTACCCCCCCCCCCCCCGATGACTCAGCGCAAAACAAAGACATGTGATTCATCGATGACTCATCGATAGCAACAGCGGTAACTGGGTCAAGGTCATATGACTCACCCATAGCAACCGCGATAACTGGGTCAAGGTCACATGACTCATCCATAGCAACCGTGGTAACTAGGCCAAGGTCATTCTATTTTTAGTAACAAGGTCACATGACGTCATCTAGGACTCATCAAGGTCATTCTATTTTTAGTAACTAGGTCAAGGTCATTCTATTTTTAGTAACAATGTCACGTGACGGCATCGATGACTCGTCAAGGTCATTCTATTTTTAGTAACAAGGTCATATGACTCATCATTTTTGGAACAAAGCCAACTGACTCATTATTAAAGTATGTATGACTCATCATTTTTTAAACAAAGACATATTTAATATTTAAATAAATACATTTAAACAAATATTTAAATAAATACATTTAAACAAATATTTAAATAAATACATTTAAACAAAAATTTAAATAAATACATTTAAACAAATATTTAAATAAATACATTTAAACAAATATTTAAACAAAGACATTTAATCAAATATTTAAATACATTTAAACAAAGACATATAGACAAAGACTCATCGATGACTCATAGTTTAGATAGGGGGTTTCTTTTTTTTGCATACTCCCCCCCCCTTGTATGACTCATCGATGACTTTTTTGAACAAAGACCAATCATTTATTTTTAAAAGAAAGACTCATCACACGACTCTAATTTTTAGAAGACTTCTTTTTTGGTAAACCAAAATTTATTGTATGTCGCTACAGAATAATAATAATAATAACAGTAATAATAATAATAATAATAATAATAATAATAATAATAATAATAATAATAATAATAATAATAATAATAATAATAATAATAATAATAATAATAATAATAATAATAATAATAATAATAATAATAATAATAAAAACATACCCATTTCTTCATAAAAAAGTTTGTTTTCATAAAATTTATTTCATAAATCATATAATTTGTTTTCATAAAAACTGGTTTCATAAAAAAAAAAAATAAAAATTAATCCTAAAAAAATTTCGTTATAAAAAAATTTAAATCATAAAAAAAATAATAATTACCTCATTTGAAAAAGATGTACAAAGTATCGATAACATCTAACCAATCAGAATTGGATATTATCGATGCTTTGTTCTCTGAATATGACTCATCGATGAGTCATTGTTACTAACTGAGTAATTTCTACTCACATAAAGACATGCAATACAAGTGCAATACAAGTGCATGAAATGTCTTTATGTAAGTAATAATAATAATAATAATAATAATAATAATAATAATAATAATAATAATAATAATAATAATAATAATAATAATAATAATAATAATAATAATAATAATAATTAAAATAATAATAATAATAATAATAATAATAATAATTAAAATAATAATAATAATAATAATAATAATAATAATAATAATAATAATACTAATAATAATAATACTTAGAAAAATAGTAATCAACAAAATATATTTAAATTACAAATTTACAATTTTACATTGTCATTTTTACAAATGTCTGTTGCATTGATTGTTTCTTACAATCTTGGCTTCATTGACAACTATTAATAATAAAAAATAATAATTATAATAATAATTATTATTATTACCGAAATGATCAGTAATCTTCTCCGTCAAAATTGTCGTCATCATCATATATAAAAGTGTCCCCTATCCGATAATGCCCATATGCCAAACTCTTGTTTTTCGATTTCCAATACCGCTTGTCATCTCTATTTGTCAGCGCCTTCTTAATGTTTTTTATGCTGTACAATTGATGATTTTTGGATGCAATGCGGAATTGTGGCACAGAGTAAACCTTATTGTTAAAATAACAATCACGATAGGAATTGTGATCTAAGCCAGTATCTTTCAACGTGACAGATTTTGCTTTAAGAGTTTCTTTATCACCTAATAAGCTGTAACACTTGGGACGAAGAAACACCCACTCCTTATATCTCAATCCTTTATTCTCGTCTTTGAATTTTCCAATGACGGAATCTAGTGCTCTACTATATAAAGGATGTTGTGGGTTATAATTAGATGTGTCAAGCAAGGAGTCACGAATCATGGCAGGTAAGAGAATGTCAAGACTACAATTTTTAATTTCCAAAAAGAAAGAGTCTGTATCACTAGCTACTATATTAATTTCACAGTTAAACTCATCGCGATATTTTTGCAATTCATTATACTGCAACTGATACATTCTCAGTTTAGAAAGATCAAGTACAGTTTGCCCGATGTAGCTGGGCCTATCTAAACATACAGACTCTTTCATAAGCAAAACCGAAATCAAATCATCGTCTATCCTAGTAGATTTCTTAAATGCCGGTTTTGAGGGATATGTGATAAGTTTTTGTGCGGAATTGCACAGTCGTAAGTTAATACGTTTTTTCAAGTTCTCAACAGTTTTTCCATACAAACTGTTATTGAGCAACTTGTAATAGTCTTTATCGAGCGGTGTTATGGATGCGGCTCGTAGTTGTGTGTTGGTATCTATGTATTTCTTGAAGACAGTGCTTTGTGTATACCTAATAGCCCTATGTACCTTGGTAACAACAACACCTAACTGAAGAAAGATTTGGAGAAGTCGCCAATGTAAAACATAGTGTGTTTTCGGATCGTGTGTAAGTAGCAACTTCTCCACTTTAGAAAAAGGTGGGCACATCTTACCAGGAGCTACCGGAAAATCATCTAGTTTGTCATGGATAGATTTCGGTATTTTTAAATCTACTTCTATAGTATAGCCATAATCAAGTTGATTTAAATCTTCCGTTGTGCACTCAATTAATAATCTCTCTAAAGCAATGTCATCAGTCACCCATTCAAAACCACCGTCGGGAAGCTTTTGTGATAAAGCCCATCCATACAGGTTGTTGATGTCAATATACAACAACTCTGTATTTTCATCACTACTAACAAAATGTTTATTCACAAACGTTATCCCACCTCTAATCCCACCTTCAAAGAAATTATACATTTCCATGTCGGTGAGAAGCTCAATCGGTTTATCAAGACTTAACAAAGCAGAACTCCAAGAAAGACTGGGGATACCTAGGAAATTCAAAGGCTCAAGCCTATTATGAGCAATACTCTTAGCTCGGAATTGCTGAAAAAAGTCAGCCAACAGAAATACATCTAATTTCAAATAGACCATCATATAATCCAAAAGGGAATTACATGATGTCTCTTGCCAGATTAGTTTTGCTTTATTGTATTCATCATCGGATACATCACTCCATTTAGGGGGCAATTCTAATGTAGAAATTAATACATCAAGGGAAGTTGCTACATCATAAGGGAAAATCCCTTACTCTTAATAATAGACCCTCTAAACTCAGATTCTGTCAAAGGTAATGTGTTAAGGGTTGAGACAGCATTTTTCAAAGACGAATTTACAAACTGACAAGAATCTATAAATTTCACAGTCAGGGAATCAATATGCACAAAAAGAGATAAAAATTTTTCACTTGTCACCGGTATACAAGAAATATGCCAGGACTTATATTTAGCCAAGCCAAATTTGAGGATATGATGGAGATCATACCCTCTCAAATTATGAAAGACTACAGGTAGTGTGTGGTATATTTTCCTGGAAAGATTACAAGTGTTGCAAGCAGCACCAAGGAATTGACCGGTAAAGTGATCATGATCCCTGACTGGTTTAACTAATAATTTTTTACACAAATGACAGTTTGTGCTGTTATTAAAATTAATTTGGTCATTTTCTGTGAATATCATTTTCTTATTTTTATTTTTATAATAATAGGGAGTTACAATCTTTTTAGCGATATCATTAATTTCTTTTAAAAATTCGTCTATACAAGAAAGGCCTATGAATGATTTATAAATTTTGCGCCTGTATTATTATTTATACATAAAAGTCCAGCCGAAATGGGTAAATGTTTCTGATAATATTTAGAATCTTTAGGAAGGATTGCCTCAAAATCGGCATAAATAACAAAAGGAGGAGTAATCATTTTACTATAGTCTGTGAATTCTAATAATGGATCTTTTGGTAGTGTGTACATTGTGGTTCCTAATTGGTTTCGTTCACAAAGACCTTGATGTTTAATAAAACTATCTTCAAATCTGAATCCATTCAGACATCTAGGACACCACTTACAGTAAATACGAACAGAACTTATTGATGAATTTCGGCAATTAAGAAAGATGTTTAAATCAGATATAGCGACGTAATGGTAGGTTTTCCGATTCTGTAATAATAACAAATTTAGACAAGTACCTCCTACTATTTTACTGCGATAAATTATATCTATAAAAGGATGTTTCATGATGGGACCCGAAATTAACCCAGTTTCGTCATAACTTAAAACATTAATTGAATAACCTGGGTTTTGTCGTTCAAATTTTGAGATATTTGATAATTTCATTGGCATATCTGCCGGGTTATATATCAGATCTGAAAAGTTATAAGAACTAGGCAGATGACGCAATTCATCAGGAGTACTATCATATTTTATAAGAGCCAAAACCGAGTAAAGGAAACAAAATTCGTCATCATTATTTACATTTATTATACATTTTTTCCTGATTAATGTTTTCGGGGTTTCAATATATTTACGACCACTCAACCTACTATTCTTTGAATATTTTGTCACAATAAAACTAATGTATTCTATTTTGTTAATGGTCCAATTACTTCCCTTTTCATTTATTTTACTAATTTTTTCATTTAAAAGAGAGATACCATCATCAATAAATGTGTCGCTCCATACACGAGCAGAGTTTGAGATTATGAAAGACTGAAATTCATCATTTTTCTCAAACTCTACTTTAATACAAAATTGAATTTTTACTGATTTCATTTTATTTACAATTTCTAACAATTTTTCTATGAGAACGTCAGGAACAGAAAGAATTTTACAATTCAAGGAAGATATATCCAACTTAACTATTACATGGGAACTATTCAGGTCGGAAACTACGTCGACTATACCACTACCTACTTGGGGTACAACATCACTATTTTCAAATTCACTATTTTCAAATTCACTATTTTCAAATTCACTATTTATAACTTCACTATTTATAACTTCACTATTTACAACTTCACTATTTACAACTTCATTACTTACAACATCATCGTCGTCTTCACTAATGACTATTATTTCTTTCATCTTTTTTGTGGGAATTTCTGTGGGAATTTCTAAATGTCTTTTATTACCTATTATTCCTATTAATCTATTGACTGTTTCCATTAATTGTCGATTTTGTATCAACATGGCATTAATCATACTTTTGTTGGTGGTCCTATTATTGATTTTTGTTGATGTTTCCATTAATTGTCGATTTTGTAAGTTTTCGGTGTTCCTATTATTAGTTGATGATATATATTTTTGATACGCAATTTTGAAAACTGATTTTTTAGAAGGCATATATTGGGTTAAATGATTACGATGTTTATCATAAAATTCGGTATATGTCGATGTTTCAAGAGTTTGGCATGTAGGACATAACAAGTATGTTACACTTTTATATTCATGACCATAATATTTTTCCATAATATCGTCACAGTCATGATGTGTAGCACTGTTACAAAAGGTTGGATATTTATAACCTATAAAATAAGTAAAATAGTATTATTATCAAAATTATTATTATTATTATTATCAAAATTATTATTATTTATTATTACTATATAATCTGAGTTTATACGACAAAATATTCTGTCCCTCCCTTGCTCATAAGTGTATTATATTTAAATTTATTTTAATTAAATAAAAACATATTCATTTTCTTTATAAAAATTAATTTCATTATTTGTTTCATAACAAAATTAACTTCATACATTTTCTTTATAACAAAATTGACTTCATATTAATTTAAAAAATCATAATAATTTAAAGCATATTAATTTTAAAATTTTAAAAAACCTACATTTAGGTTTCTTGCACGCGAGATTGTGTACAGCATTATTTACTAAAAAATCATAATAATAATAATAATTTAAAAATTAAATTTACCATAATTTCCGGAAACATTATTTTCAATTCCATTACTTGCTGAAAAATTATAAGTTCCCGAAACATTATTTTCATTAATGTAGACTAAAATATAAATAAAAATAGAAACATATTAAAAAAAAAAATTACCCATACGATTTCTTCGAATCATTTCCTTGATTTCATTTGAAATATTTTGCATTTTGAATAAATGAAAAAGAATTACAAAAACATAGATTATATATGTAACGTTTATCCAATCAAAATGCAGATAGGAATAAAAAAATTAACGCACACATATTCATGTCTTTGTTTAAAAAAGAATGAGTCATCGATGACTCACATAGTAACAAATAATGTCTTTGTTACTCACATAAAGACATGCAATACAAGTGCATGAAATTTGTTTATATGAATAATAAAATTAATTAATAATTATAATTATAATAATAATAATAATAATAATAATAATAATAATAATAATAATAATAATAATAATAATAATAATAAACTTGTGACATTTAATACATTTATTAAACAAAATTATACATTGATAACAACCATGCAAGGCAATGTTGGCCACAAGTAATTGAAAATGGATTTTGATACCGAGTTCGATTATATACAATAGGTTTACCAATAGTTTGCAATTTACTAATTAATAAATTTGGGTAATAATATCCAAAGGGATCGAATGCATATACTCGGTTTGGTTTCACATATACAGCAATCCAATGTTCACCTCCTAAACTAGATGTATGAGTATTGACGATTATGGCTTGATTATTTCTCAAATATGGAATTTTATCCAGTGGATAAACTCCAAGAAATTCGTTTCCCAATAATTGAGTACCAATTCGAGACACCTGAATAGAACTGATCAATAAGTTAAATTATAAAATAAAAATCTTACTCCATAAAAAACTTTAATCTTTTAAATTTCTTCATTTATACTAGTACAGTTCGATTTGCAGTAATTTGGATTTCATTTTCAAAAACCCCATAGATTATTACATGGACTGGTTCAGTAGTTGCTTTACCGAACTTAATATCCAATCTCAAATTGCCACTTTGAGGTAATTGACTTTGATTTAAATCAAAATCTGGAGCCAGAACAAATGTGAAAAAATGGATAGAATGTTTTGAATTCTTCCAGACTTATACCACAATTAAGATTTTATCCAAATATCCTAAATTTCTGACAAGACTTTGCATATATGAAGTACAATAATTATCATTATCAAAATCTTGAGTATAAGTTTCTCGATAATCAGTATTTTTCGATAATGAAAGAGAAGTTACACTAAAGTGTTTGAATTTTGATGAAGATGTATCATAAGATCCGTTATATTGAGCTTCACTTTGAAAAGTTACAAGGATAAAATTAGGCATTCTTCGATCTCCAAATATTTGCTCCTTGTAAAAAGATGATGCTCCTTTAGCAATTGCAAATCATACAATTTCTTTTGTTTTTATCGGATAAATTGCATGTTTGGTATTTAATCCAATTTGATGTCCCGCTAATACAGACGATTCACATCGAACTCTTCGAACCATTAATTTGGCATCGAGTAATATTAATTTAGGTGCTGCACCTGCAACTCCAGTTGATAATGACAATGCAGAATCAGATCTTTTCAATCTCATATGTACATTAACACCTGGTAGTAAATATTTGGGTTGATCCATAAAATCCAATTGTAGAGATGAACACATGTTGAAAGTTTTTGAGCCTTTAATCCACTTTTTTCGATCATCAGATACACCATATCCCATTGGAGTTAGACAAGTATCTTTAGTATCATTATTATAATTTAAAATAGTTTCGATAATTGCCTTGTGAGCATATGTATTGTTTCCACCCTCAATTTTAATGTTATTAAATCCAAGAATAACATCTTTAAAGAGAGTATGAAACAAGAAATTATTAGGTTCAGTTGTATCATCTGCAGCTAATGCTTTATTGTCTTTATCTACAACTTTTATTTGAACATACAACAAAGTATCGTTCAAATCTAAATATTCTGTTTGAGAACCATTAATGTAAAATTCCACATCATTTCTACTATCGGTAATAGAATTCATTGGAAATACATCTTCAAATGCTCCATATTCGATAACCGCCTGAGGCGATGGTCGATCAAATAGACATAATTCAGATTTACCGCAAATCATTCTTCAAATATGGTTCCGTGTCCTTTCATTCGTTTGTTTATATGCCTTCTCCCTCTCTTGCGTTTAGTTCCCATACTTGTTTTAATTTCACTTTCAAATTTACGTTTTACTGGTACCAGTGCTGGTTCAGTTTTAAACATACCAGGTATTACTTTACTTATTTCAGCAATTGCATTTGATTTCAACGATGGTAATATTTTCTTGTCATTCATAATTACATCTTTTGCAGTTTTCATACCGAAATTACCAATACGTTTAAGAATTGGTAACGCAAATCTACCAATTGTTCTCAACCACCCACTTCCGTACTGTTTACCAACAAAATATGGTAATTCGCCACCACTTTGGCTACCACTATGCATACTAATAATATCAGAATTAGCCATCTACTTTACGAAAATGTAGTGTCAAATGAGTTTTTGAATCTTTTGCAAATTCGATTAATTGACCAGAATCATCTCTTATATTTATTTCTATATTGTTTATACAGGATGTTGAAACAGGCAAATACATGGGATTTTCTACATTGATTTGTACAACATCATCTTGTTCATGTTTCTCAACCCAAATAGATTTCAATAGAGGAACCAAAGAATCACCAACAATTATGGGTTCAATAATATTAGTATAGAGAAACATTTGATGATGAAGTTTAATTATTTTCGGTTTATTCATACCTACATTTAATTTTCCATCTTGAATATATGTTCCTTTTGATAATCCTAATGTTTTTATTAGATTTTTATCAAAAGTAATTTCAGTAATATCAGTATTCAAACTGAATTTGAACAAAGTATTGTCTACTAATTCCAATGATTTAAATATTGATCCACAATTCTGAATTAAATATGATTGTAATTCCTCCAATTTAGAAATGTATAAATTCTCATTAAACGTATATGTATTTTCAGTTTCACCCTCAAACTCAACTTTCATTGAAATTGTCTCATATCGCGCTGCTACTTTGGTAAATCTCGGCCGTAGTACTTGGAATATATTAGTATGATTTCTATTACTCTGACTTGTTAATTCCAATCGTTTTGCCATTGCTAAACTATCAAATTTTATAGTAAAGGGATGATATTTACATTCAACTATTAAATATTGACGATCAATATACATTTTGACAATTGAATCGGAAGGACCAATATCAATTCGATCTTCTACATTATCAATGACAAAAGAGATATTTCTTTGCGTCTCTTTCTTTTTATATTCAATTTTAGCTTTACTATAAATTGGAAAGAGATTGTACACAAATGTAAAGTCAAGGAGAGCAACTTCCCAATTACCATTTAAATAAATCGGATTTTGGAGATTGACCATAAATTTACTGGCAGTGTTTTCTGGATGTATATTCGGACAACTATTACTTGGCAAAATAATGTAAAAATTCATTTTACGAGGTCTCGAGACGATATCCATGATGGGTTTTTATATCCATGCCATTTGACATAGTATTGTTTATCCTTACCCACCATTTTAGTTTTCAATATTTTTTGAATTCTAAATACTTTTGGGGGAGGAATGACTTGTAATTCTTGCTCATAAAATTTCCCTTGTACAATGTTATTTTCAGAATCTCTGATGACATACATCACAGGGTTCTGGCTAGTATTTATTTTCGAAATTACAAAGACTTCATCACTCCAATTTGTATCGAAATTTTTAATAAATGGTGATGCACTAATTTTACTAATTCTAACATGGTCACCAACTTTATATTTCGGTTTTGTAATTTTTTCAGATTTTTTAGAATAGAATGTTTTTGATGTGATATCAACCGGTCTCAATCCATTAAGTCCTCGATGTGATGAATTATTATAACTGGTTATAATTTTTGGTAAAACCAATACCCATTTTTTATTACCTTGATACACGAACAATTTCTTTAATCTATCTCTCAAGGTTCTGTTAAATCTTTCAACATGAGCAGCTTTGTATTGAGAATGTACCGAGTAGTGATTTATTTTCAGTTTATCGAGGATTTGCTTAACTTTACTGTTGTAGAATTCTTTACCTAAAATAATAATAATAATAATAATAATAATAATAATAATAATAATAATAATAATAATAATAATAATAATAATAATAATACCTAAATCCGTTTGTAAATTATTAGGATGTCCATTTTTAAATAAAATATTAATAGCTTTGGACATTTCATCTGCAGATTTTGACTTGACTGGTATTGCTCGTGCAAACCTGCTGTATACATTAATACACGTTAAAATATATTTATACCCCTTGTTAATTTTTGAATAGGGTATCATCTCCATCAAATCCATTTGCCACAAATCATTTATTCCATATGTTTTATACGCTCTTGTTGGAAATCTTTTCTGCATTGGTTTGTTCAAACTGTACGCTAGTTGATTTGATAACCACTTCTGGGTTTCTTTTTTCGAATTCGGAACTCTTTTCTTTAATTTTGCCACTCCACCGAAACCGGCTTCGTCTTCTGGGTTCGTCCAAATCTTCTCCATTACAACAGGAAGATTTAAAATTCAAATTAAGATTTGGTAATGATTGACCCATTGTTTATGATGATGATTTTAATAAACCTGCAATGAAGCCTCCTTGTTGTTTATATATGATTTTACGCATACGTTTTTTATTTTTAGTATTTACTAATGATAATAATGGTTTCTTGTGTCTGTTCAAAATCTTTTTATTTGATGTACTTATACGGAATTTACCTTTAACAACTTTAATTAAAATAGCAAGTAAATCATCAATAACATAATTTGGAAAAGACTGTAAAATATTCATTCTTCTCATACTGGGAGCCTTAAGTAATGCAATGAAAAACGGAAAACTACGATGAGAATTACTCGGCGGAATATGATTACTCGGTGGAATACGATTACTCGGCGGAATATTATCAATAAGCAATTTTTTCGATGGTGTGAAACTAGTTTTTGGTGGAATCTTAACCACTTTTGCAGGTTTCCTTCTTGTAGGTTTTGTCTTTACACGAGTTTTTAGTAACATGATTGATAATTTATTTTGGTTTTATCTTTGTTTATATACTATAGCTCCTTCCTTGTTAAATATATCTTTTCTTACTCGTAATTCATCAGGACACTGTTGTGTAAAATCTAGAAAAATATATCCATGTGGGGATTTTGTTGCATCGACAAATGCATTCATTAAGAAATTTCGATTATTTGGATATGCTTGCCTTGCAAGAAAGTCAATCACTGTAGCATCTCTCGGATTTTTGAAAACAACTAAATATTGAACATTCAAATTACGAGTTCGGTGAGATCCACCTTGATGAAAAAGATTTTGAGTGATAAAAATTACAGTGACACCTTTATGTCTACTAATTTTTGTAAACAAATTATTAAAATCCTTTTCTTTATTTGCTTCTTGATATAAATCATCAATAATAATCACATCACCCTGTCGTAATCTAGATGACCAGTTTTTTATCGAACCCTTTTATGATTGTCATTTTGATTTTACAAAACTGATCTTGTGTCATTCCGCTTTCATCATCAGCTCCCCTATGCCAATAAATTTTATTAAATTTTGACTTGAATAATTTTGATTGTAATAATTTACAAACAAACAATGTTTTCCCGCTACCACTCGGGCCAACGATTTGGTATACTGCATCATTTCTTAATTGCATTTTTTATTTTTAATTTTAAAATATCTAGTTATTGTTTATATTAGATGATTTTAATGAACTCTTGCTAAAGTTGTATATAAAGAGTAAAATTTCATAAATGATTTAATTATGCTTGCAAATATAAATTATCGAGGAAATTTTGATGTTTCAAAAATGAGGTTCCCACCAGGAAAACCACAGCAAATTGTCGATAGAAGCGGGAAATATCCGATAATATTTTTCAAGACTGGCAAATGCAGAATTATGGGATGTAAGGAACCATTGGATATTAATAAATTACAATATCGAATCAATAATATTAAAATTCAATCAATTACCGTTACTATGGATATGGGACATACTATCAATTTATACAAAATATCGAGAAAATGTGATTGTATGTTTGAACCGGAATTGTTTCCGGCATTAAGACTATTAAAATATAACCCTATATGTGTCAATGTGTTTTCAAGTGGAAAGGTTGTCATGCTTGGGTTGAGAAATTTAGACTATAGGGAATTTGTTAACAATGTTCGGAATGAGTTAAATTCATTGGTCGATTTCTAATTGGTTAATTTCTAATTGGTTAATAATAATAATATTAACTGTTTATTGTTTAGATGTCATTAATAATGTATACTAGCGCGGCAAAATCAATGTCTGAGATCGATAATTACGGTAAATTTTTAATTTATATATATTTTTTATATATTTTATAGATGAATATTCCAAAGTGATGTTAAATTGCCTCAAGTATTTCTATCCTCAATTGAATGAAATTCTGAAGGACAGGGATCCAGAGATTATACCAGATTTGGTATACAAGAATCTGGATGTTCGATATATTAAATCAATTCCAATGAGTAGATCGACAGAATGCAGAAAGAAATGGAACCAGAATATCCATGTATCATTGGATGCAGTTGGTCGTTATCAGCGATATGTAGAATGGAATTTAGTAAAAACACTTAGAAGATATTACTATTCTAGGATTGTTGATTTAAATTAATAAATATTTTTTATGTATTTTGTTTTTTTTTTATATATTGATGACCAAAAATAATAATAATAATAATAATAATAATAATAATAATAATAATAATAATAATAATAATAATAATGATAATAATAATAATAATCATACATGTGCAACATTAATGCAATTTAAACAAAGACACATTAATGCAAACCATGTGCAACATTGATGCAATTTAAACAAAGACATGTGCAATACAAATGCAAAGCATGTGCAACATTGATGTAATTTAAACTTTAATCTGATTGGTTGTTCCATTTATTTTGAAGGTATAAAAAACCCTGTACCATTTCATTTTAATCATAATTCACGATGGTCAAGAAAAGCACTGAAAACCGAAAGATGAACTTGTTCAGCCTGTTCAAATGTTCCACAACTACAAAATGTATTTTTTAAAAGAAGAAATCAATATGAAATTGGTTGCACCGGTCAAGTTAATTCCAACTCAATTTCAATTCTTATCCGGCACGCTTTCAATGGTAGATGTTAAAACCATAGATGATGTTTTCAAACGGTTGAATTCAAATCTATCATGTAATCAAAATGCATGGTTCAACAACCGATATGCAAAATTTTATGATGCCTTTGATGAAATCAGTTTCAAAGAAAACGAAAATTGGTATATAACAATTGCAATCCAAGGATATAAAGTCGATAATAATGATGTGTATTCTCCAATTTGGAAAATTATGTCTGCTAGGCTTTCACAACTATTTTAATGTATTTAATAAATGTATATAATGTATTTTAATAAATGTATTTAATGTATTTAATCTTATTTATTTTATTAATATTAATGCAACAGTAATGCAAATTTAACAAAGACATTCTATAAACAAACTTACATTATAGTTTAAAAGTGTTAATAAAAATGACTACAGAAAAAGGTTAATTTTGATTAATAACTTACCGAATTATTTATTATTTAGAAATTGTAATCAACTTTTTGTTGGAAAAATTGGCAGAAATAGCTGGTGTAAATGTTGAGGATATATTATCTGTTGCAAATGCATTAAATATAGGCTGGATAGTTGAAAGTCAAGATTCAGGATTTGATGAAAGTGAAGTGAGTCAAGAAACTGATGTAGAAATTGATGGAGAAAATGATGGAGAAAACACCCAAGAAATTAGTGAAAACACCCAAGAAATTAGTGAAAACATCCAAGAAATTGATGGAGAAAACATCCAAGAAATTGATGGAGAAAACATCCAAGAAATTGATGGAGAAAACAATCAAGAACAACCTAACGATTGTATAGATCATGTAGTTGATAATATTATGAAATGTGGAGATGACTATTGTGAATGTGTTAATAAATGTTAAATTTTAAATTTTGTTTTTTATACATAAGAAAAATAACAAAAATTAATATTTATTTAAATATTTAAATAACATATACAATAAAACAACTCCTGTTGTGAGTTTAATATAGTTTTTCATTTTTCTTTTGATTTCATCAGTTTCTTTAGCATTGCGGGCGAGTTGATTGAGTATATCCCATCCGCCATTATCTTCTATCCATGGACTAAACTTGGATTTGATTATCTAAAAAAAAAAAAAATAATAATAATAATAATAATAATAATAATAATAATAATAATAATAATAAATTTACTTCTAAAGACCACTGATAATAATGTTCTGACTCATGTTGGCATTTCGCAATGATTATCTTCATGTAGGTGAACCCTACAATAATTCTTGTCCATTTCATGTCTTCATCGCAGAGACATTGAAATATATTGTTAAAATAATTCTTCTTTGATTCAAGACAATCCAATTCTCTGGTAGTCGATATGGTTGCCTTCAATAATTTGTTCGGTCCGATTGACCAGGAAATTGAGGCTGTCGACTATATTCGCTGTGACTAGTCCATTTAGAACGTTTCAATAAATTTAGACATTTTTTACAATAATTTTTAATATACTGTCTTATTTATACTACTGTGTGTGTAATATGATTCTGATTGGTTGATAGACTATAAATGTAAAACATAATAGATTTGATACAACATGAAAACTATATTTCTATTGCTAATTATTATAAGGAGTGTGTGCTCACACAATACGACAATAACGGTGGAGTCTTTTAATAAATCAATATGTATTTGTCCAAATACCGCCAAGTTGATGGATATTTTATATATTCTTGACAAACCAAAATGGGCAAAGCATCCAGGAAAAAGAATATCCCAAAGATTGGAGAATTTAGAAAACAGCTATGACCTATCTTTTGAATATATACAAAATATAAAATTTAAATTGATTGATCATATTGAGGTTTTCAATAACTCAATTGTTGAAAATAAAAAGAATATGAAAATTATTGATAAGAAACATGAACATTTGTTAAGAAAGATTGATTTAATAATATTCGAAATTCGAACAATAAAAGAATCGATAGAAAATTTGAAAACCAATTCAACGTTACCAATTTCAAACAAGATGGCAGCAAATATGAGTACATCAATATTTAAATGGCCATTGTTAATTTTAAATTATTTCATTGTTTAATAAATGTATTGATTTAAATTATCTTTTGTCTGATATATTATTATTATTGGCATAAATATTATTAATTTAATTATTATTATTACTAGTATTGTCATAAATATTATTATTATTATTATTATTATTATTATTATTATTATTATTACTTACATAAAGACATTTCATGCACTTGTATTGCATGTCTTTATGTGAGTAGAAATTACTCAGTTAGTAACAATGACTCATCGATGAGTCATATTCAGAGAACAAAGCATCGATAATATCCAATTCTGATTGGTTAGATGTTATCGATACTTTGTACATCTTTTCAAATGAGGTAATTATTATTTTTTTATGATTTAAATTTTTTTATAATGAAATTTTTTATGATTAATTTTTATTTTTTTTTTATGAAACCAGTTTTTATGAAAACAAACTTTTTTATGAAGAAATGGGTATGTTTTTATTATTATTATTATTATTATTATTATTATTATTATTATTATTATTATTATTATTATTATTATTATTATTAATATTATTATTATTATTATTATTATTATTATTATTATTATTATTATTATTATTATTATTATTATTATTATTATTATTATTACTGTTATTATTATTATTATTCTATAGCGACATACAATAAATTTTGGTTTACCAAAAAAGAAGTCTTCTAAAAATTAGAGTCGTGTGATGAGTCTTTCTTTTAAAAATAAATGATTGGTCTTTGTTCAAAAAAGTCATCGATGAGTCATACAAGGGGGGGGGGAGTATGCAAAAAAAAAGAAACCCCCTATCTAAACTATGAGTCATCGATGAGTCTTTGTCTATATGTCTTTGTTTAAATGTACTTAAATATTTGATTAAATGTCTTTGTTTAAATATTTGTTTAAATGTATTTATTAAATATTGTTTAAATGTATTTATTTAAATTTTTGTTTAAATGTATTTATTTAAATATTTGTTTAAATGTATTTATTTAATATTTGTTTAAATGTATTTATTTAAATATTAAATATGTCTTGTTAAAAAATGATGAGTCATACATACTTTAATAATGAGTCAGTTGGCTTTGTTCCAAAAATGATGAGTCATATGACCTTGTTACTAAAAATAGAATGACCTTGACCTAGTTACTAAAAATAGAATGACCTTGATGAGTCATCGATGACGTCCACGTGATATTGTTACTAAAATTAGAATGACCTTGACCTAGTTACTAAAAATAGAATGACCTTGACCTAGTTACCGTGGTTACCACGGTTGCTATGGATGAGTCATATAACCTTGACCCAGTTACCGCTGTTGCTATGGATGAGTCATCGATGAGTCATATGTCTTTGTTTTGCGCTGAGTCATCGGGGGGGGGGGGGGGGGTAGTGCAAAAAAATGACAAAAAACGATGAGTCATGGAGCACACTTCTCTCTACT
>CAUHTR010001144.1:0-88708 GCA_959609185.1 Schmidtea polychroa
GTTGCATGACGAAAAAGCGGTAATTCTATTCCCTCATAATCAGGACCAAACTCTACACTTGTTTATATCTATCATATTTCTTTTCTATATTTTATTATTGTTTTAATCGAACACGCATTTGACAGCTATTTCCCCCCCCTCATAAAAAAGACTTTCAATTTCTTGAACGACTTTTAGATCGAATTACAGGAATGATTTTAGAAATGAAATCGAGTAGACTTGAGATTATCGTATAATTTATTACCTCTTTTTTATTCCACAATCATAATATCTTACTTCCAATGCATTATTATTATAATTTTAGTTATTATTTTCTTGGAGAAATGAATTTCACCAAACTCACCGGTGAAAATCAATCGGGATTTTTATTCACTTCCGGAATAATGAATGGGGGAAAATCTCAAATTATTCCTCTGCCATTTTTCGATTCAAATTGGAAAGGCTAGTTTATTGAAATTTTATTGATTTGTGTGTTTTTGATTAAAAAACTATTAATTTAAAATTTAAAATTTATTAATCTCATTGGTAAAATATAAACAATGACCAAAATCAACCATAGATTTTATAGATGTCAATACAAATGAATGGTGTTCTCTGAAACTGGACCATTTAGGACTAAATATCAGAGAAACTTGACAATCGCCTACATTTATTGCGTCTGTTGGCGAATATCTATAGCAATCGACGACACAGACTTCTTCCCAATTCCAGTGCCCTGATTGGGCGCAAACTTTTCTTCAAGGGGCCATTAAAACGACATCAAAATGCTTTATGTAAACAATCCAAACGGACTTTTAATAAAAACTCGGCAAACAATTTTCAAGCATAACAGGTTGAATATTTTATTATAAACTTGATATAATACACTGTCCTATAGCGTTATACAGAGAAAGCAAGTATTGGGAACGAATCAGAATTGCACTTACGACTAACTTATCCGGAGGATCAGAGTAATATATTTATTATAAAATAGATAATAACTATTATCATTATTTTATTAATTTAATAGGCATCGTAAAAACGAGTTCTGATTACAAACGGTACGAATTATATTTATCACAAATTTCTTCATGTTTGTTTTCGATTAAGAGTTGTTTTTACAATTTGTTGGTAGGTAAAGTAAGACATGAATTCGAAACATTGAGATCTGACAAATGAATATGATGATGTCAGTCCCATCACAGTTGATACATATTCATATTTTTGTTCCAGTAATTTTATATCGTCTTTCATCCAACCTATATGAAATCGACACCAATGGAATGTTTCATTTGTTGGATCATATATCTTCAAATGTTAGGCAGGCATAGTCCGTAGGTACAGCAGAGAATCGCAAATTGATGTGTTGATAATGGATTATATATTTTTTTTCACTTTTCGTTACCACTACCGACAAACAAAACTCAGTTTCATAACAACTATACAAACGATTATCAAGCGATTAAATTGTCATTGACATTCGCTACAATTAATCATATTCGTCCAATAATGTTAATTGAATATTTTTTAAAACCTTTTATTTTTATCTATAGATATTTTTTCCAGTCGGTTTCATTTCCAATATCCAAATTATCAGTCCGATCTCAAACGGTCGAATATCAATCTGTTTTGCGACGTTTGCAATAAACCGTGTCGAAGTCAAGTCAGTTTATAAGGCGATAGAAAGCAGCATTCAAAAATCCAAATCCCATTATTCTTGCGATGTTGTGGAAAACATTTAAAATAAGTTCCGTCTCAAACAGCACATGCACATTCACGTCGTCAAATAAACCTTATTCTTGCTTAGTGAGTCAATTATTTTTACCAAATGTTCGTAAATGAATAATAATAATAATAATAATAATAATCATAATAATAATAATAATAATTTTAATATAATAATATTATTATTATTATTATTTTATTATTATTATTCTTTCTAAACTTATTTAATTTATCATTTAATCCATGTAATTTAATCCAGAATTGCCAAAATCCTATACTCAATACAGTAATCTGTTTCGAACATAAAAGAATGAGTCGAGATTGTCAAAGGAAGGCTAAATGTAACTGAATGTGGAATGGAATTCACCAATGGTAAAAACCTATGATACCCATAAACAACACTGTTTGGGTTTGGATCCAAATGGATATTTAAAATCCCCGTCTTACAATTCTCAAGCAAATTCCATAAATAATCATAATAAATAATAATAATCCTAACAATACTATTGAACCAACCTGGAGCAGCCCAAATGTACATATTCAGCAGTCAGCCACTGTCAAGTCATTCAATACAGAGGATTTAATCAGAGAAATTGTCCTTTTGATTTAACTGTTAGGAAACCGAAATCCGACTGCCCAACTTCTCAAACCATTTCCGATTCAAGAGTTTGAACAATTTATCAAATGGAGCAATTTAAATAATCCGGTAGCAGCAACAACAGTCGTCCACAAATCCAATCACTTGAATTCCATAAATACCATGGCATCGCTTTTCCATCGAACTGCACCAATGATTATATGAGTTCCATCAATCAATACTTTCTACAATTCCCAGTGATGATCCCTCGTCCCAGGTCTTTGAATCTCGATAATTCAAATCATCCAGTTCTGGAAATTCATTGAAGCATCACAATGCCGATGACAAAAATCTGTCAACACTGTCATTGAATTGACATCAAGTAAAAGCCATACCAGAGTAGCCGTTGTTCCAGCATGTTCAGCTCTTCATCAACCATTCGATACCATTGCCATTTGTGCTTGAAGACATTTCCCCGGGCTGCCAACTTGAACCGACATTTGCGAACTCACACTGGCGAACAACCATACAAGTGCGCTTTCTGTGACAAATGTTTCAGCATCTCTTCCAATATGCAGCGCATGTGAGAAACACATTCACAATAAAGAGCGTCCATACAAATGTACCAAGTGCGATCGGATATTTGATCAGCTGACTTCATTGGACCGGCACATTCGTCAATGTGTACATGTGAAATCTAATAATACGAGATTTTCTGAATTCAATATATTATTGTTAGAAAAGTTTATTACTTTTAAATTTTGTTTTATTTCTTTTCTATAATTATTTTACACTCCAGAAAGAAATGTAAAGAGTTTGTAAAGAGTTTGTAAATGGTCATCCAGGTGGCCAGAAAACCACAATGTCGTTGAGAATAGTGTCGAACACATCGGCACTGTTGCTTAGAACACGTTTGCACCACATAAACTCACATAATCACATAAATCACAGATAGCCTTATAAATTCATGTTCAATAATGTTCAATAACGTCATCAATAATGTATTCTCTCATTTTTTATATTGTTATCTTAATTGTATTTTATAATTTAATTTTGGGGGTAAGATAACACGGAAGTACCTTCTTTTCCATTGTATTTATGAAAAATGTTTGACTATGAATCAGTAATATATCGATGCTTTTTTTCAATACTGATTCATAGTCAGCGTTTTTATAAATACTTATGTATAATCGTCAATAACTCAATATTACGTCATTTCTATTTAGATAGTCACTTTTGATGATGTGTGCTGTAATGATTTTATAAAAGTACATTTAAAATTAATTCATCAGTTTCATTCGAATATTTTTCTTGTCTTATATATATATATATGTATTATATATATATTATTATATCTCATCTGTAAATTACTCAAAAATGACAAGAAATTCGAAAGGGTGCTAGTAGAAGACAGCGAAAGGAACGGCTGAGGAAGCTGCTAAGAATCAAGACAATATTTTCATTTTTAAGCAATCAAATAGTGCACTTGACTCAACTCACCAAGTAATGGCAACTGACTTTAGTAGTAATGACGGACCGAATCAGCAGCTCCATCTCCGCCAAGAGAACCAGTTTTAGAATTAGAACAAACTGAACCGTCAACATGAAATGACCAAAATGTGAATACTGAAGCCAGCAAGAACCTGAATCTGACGTCGCGCGACAACGTGTTGAAAGACGTATATGGACCATCACGAGGAGCAATTACTGCTGAGCCTGATCAATTAATCGTAAGTGATATTGGAATCACCAACAGGAATAATTCTGCTCAAATGAATTCGTTTTCTTTTCAAAATTGCTGGTTTTTTGAGATTCCGTCTAATATTCCGAAAGATGTCAATAATAATATCGATTATTTCAATTATTATCGATTAATTGATAAAATTCTATCAAATGGAGAATGTGTAAAAGAGACTGAATGTGATATAGTATGGGAAAACCATCTCTGGTTGTGCTCCTTGTTTTCTTTTGAACATATAAGAGCAATATTTTTCAACCTTGTCTGATTCCACCGGATGGAACATCAGCAGAGTATGGTGGAAATTAAAAGATCGTATACATGAAAATTCAACATTTCATAAGAGAATTACTGTTACGTGGATTCGGCAAATAAAGCAGCATTGAGTGAAGCTTCAGTTTACAACTACTTCTAGCTGAACTCAAGACCAAACTGAATACTGGAAAAACTTTTTGATAAAAAAACCCCTATTTTAGATGTTATTTCTTTTTTATCTGAGTGGTTTAGGTCTTCTGGTTCAAATCAAGATTGGTAATCGTTTTAATGGTAATTTTTTGGGTATTATCGAGCTATTGGAAAATATGACCACTTTATCTAAGCATGTTAAACGGTGTTAAAAAAAAAAAAAAAAGTCGCAACATCTAGAAAAAAAGGCATGTTCTTACTTTTCTCCACGAATTCAAAAGAATTTATTGATCTATCTGCTCATAGCACTGCTAGTAACGTATAAAAATTACAATAAAGAATTTAAGTACTTAAAAAAAGAAAAAAAATTTCTTCAATATATTTTCTCATAGAATTTGTAGTAAATTTAAAAATTCGAAAGAGAAGAATTAGTAAGTAGTGAGGCATTCAGCGCATTTTGACCTCAATAATCTTACAATATTATCACAATGTCATTAAAAGTAAAAATCATCAGATAAATGTTAATTGAATTATTTGTTTAATGTAATTTTTATTTTTTATTTATTTATTTTATATAATATTTTTTTTATTTATCAATAAATATGAAACAGAAAATAATGCGTAAGAGCCACAGAAACCATAGAAAAATAACCGTTGGTGTAATTGTTCGACATTAATATAAAAAGACATTTGTAAAGATTTTTTAGGTATTATTAATAATTTCATAATTATACAAATAATTCAAAACTAAAAACACAATAAATTTATATATATATATATAATGTTTTAATTTACCAGATTAAAAAATTGCGATACCGATAAACAAAACATTTGTATTTTATTTTTATGATAAAAAATATTTTAAGAAATCAGTAGAATGGAGAAATCAGTAACAGAAATGATTAATAAGATTAATATTGTTGACAGAATGTTTGTCTAGTATATAGCTGTGATGGAGAGGGATTCGCGAATTGTTGGGATCGGAATTTTTGGAGCATGATTTGATGATATTGTTTAATGTCGTTTTTCGTTGAGCAAACAAGCCTTGGAAAAGAATCTGACGTTCTTCAAGTAATTTCTAGATGAGATGTCGAGGCCCTGTTGAGAAAATGGGCGGTGTGTTGGCAGTTAGTTTTTCTATTTTTAAGCAGTGCTGTCTTGGGATGGAGAAGAAGATAAAACTGAGTTCTTTACTCAATTGATACAGTGCAACTACCACTGATAATAGCGCGGATATATCATCCATTTTTTTCTTAAGTTACACACGTACGCTGGGAGAAGTTTGCCGGATAACTTCTGCCTAATTTTTTTTATGTCCTATTAATGAATCTGTGGTAGCAACAGTTAGAGTTGCTTCTGATGCTTGGAATTGATCTCTGCTCTGATTCAATGTTGACAAAATTGTTAGAAATAATTCATTAATTAAATTTTTTCTGGCATTAACAAATTAATTATTCGCTGTTTTTCCCATTGTTTATGTTTCATATTCATGTCGAGTTGAGATTGCATTTTATCCATTTGCGACAAACAACAAAAAAAAATATAAAATTGATAATAAAATATTTTGAAAATTTTATTAAAAGAGAAAGAACTTTCCATAATTTAATGAGTTGCATGGGGAAATATTTTCCAAAGGATTTTTTGCAGCATTTGAGAGTTGACTAAGAGTAACACAAATAACTTTTTGCTTTTCTATTTCTATAAAATTTCTAAGAAAGAGAAACCTTTGAGATTGAATGGGTTTTTTTATTAATTTCCCATGCCTCAAATCAAAGATTCCCGACCTGTAAGCCACGAGAAGTTTAGAAAAGATTTCAAATTGCTATGGTTTCTAAAGAAAATTTAAAATACACTATAAATATTTTAAACGGATTTTTAAAAATTTTTGTTTGATATCATTTTTGAACGTTTCCAAAATATTAAAAGTTTTGATCTGTATAGTAGAGATTTTTTTTAATTATAGATTTGGTTTTCTTTCTTTTTTAGGAACGAGGTGGGATAACAATAAAAAATTAATAAGAATTACATTACATACAACTTATAAGGCATAAAAATTGTTAAACCTTTCCAATTGTGCCGCGAAAATAAAAGATCATTTCGTAGCCCACATATTTTCAACAAGTGCCAAAATAAATTTTTCTTAAATAAATAGTGTAAATTTAAAAATTCAAAACAAAGATAGCAAAACATAATAAAACAAAACATTACTAAAAACAGGAATGGTTTCAACATCAATAGTAAATAATATATATTATATAAAATCATTTTAATATTAAAGATAAAAATCCATATTGATTTTTTACACTATTTTAATCTCTTTCGATTGTAGATTAATAATAAACAATAATTATTGATTTCAAGGTTAGGGTAATTGTTTCGAAAACTTTAACAAATATGGAAGTTTAAAGAGTGCCAATAAAAGGCTAACGCGTGCTACATTTGGGCACCACTGATTAGTGTGACGCAAGCTAAAAAATGTTGCCTTACATATAACATATGTTAATGTTATACAGATTAATACACAACATTGTTAACCCTTTCTAAGGTGGTGGCAATATACTGTACACCATTTTAAACTAATAAAATATCTAAGTGTAACGCTGTCGGTAATCATTTTTACTTTGGGTACAACTACTGACATATATGGAGCCACCAGAGATTTTTACAATTTTTTTCTATGTTTATCTAAATATGTATTTTAATTTTTGCATTTACTTAATTTAATTTTTATTTAACCTCTAAGTTAGTATGGCCGTACCCGTATGGCTTTAAATGTAAATATAAATTTATTTTTAGAATGAGTTGTTCGATATTTGTGTGGTGTTGATATCAGAACAATGAAACTGGAGTCACAAAGGTACTACCTTAATGAATGTGAGTATAATATTTTAAGTGTTACCTGAACCCAAGAAATCCGGAACTAAGCAGACCTCAGGGGTTCTTAACTTTGACTTTCGTGTTCCACACAAGCTACACAGTACCAATGCATCTGTGGAGATTGTGATTTTGGCAGATTGTATTTTGATTGAGTCTGTGTCTTTTTTTATTTTCAGTCAAGACAAAGGCCGCATTAGTTAAAGTGCAGCAATAGTCAAGTAGATCATTAGTTGTGACTTCACGGTTGTTGGGCTGAGCCGAATAAATCCAAGTTCAATTGAACAAAAAAACAGGTTAATGAATAATATAATAAAATTAATAAAGTAAAAACTAGTCAAAAGTAATTCGAGATCATGGTGCCAAGCATTGATAACTGCAAGCAGGCATTACAAGTGAGAAATACACCGAATAATACATGTTTAATCAATAAAAAGTAAACAAATAAAAAATTAATATATGATTATAAAAATAATGACCACAAACTGCTGCACAAGGAACATATTGATTGCAGTAAAGCAAAGAATTTCCAGGAAAAACGACACAGATCAGTTTAAAAATAAGAAGGAGGACTAATGGATGCCTAGTTGAAATAAAAAGCGATTACACAACTATCATATGCAAGAAAAGAGAAAAGTTGACCAAAATTAACGAATAAAAGAATGAGAATGGAAAACAAGAATTTGCCAAGCAATTGAATAAATCAAAACGAAAAAATATTTAAAATAAACCCAAATGAGTGGCTGTTCCCTCATCTGATTGGTTGAACAAAACATAAACGAGTATAAAAACCAACATCTTGGCATAATCAAGGCACAATTTTTAGCCACAATCTTTATGCACAATTTTGATATAGATTTTCACCATAATTTTGACTTACAATTTTGATCTTTTTACTAACGAAACTCTAGACCTATTTTGAATCAAATGGTAAATTTTATTTTATTTTTTTGTAATATTATAGTTAATATGAACTTTTAAAACATGAGCTTTTGCTGTTCAGTTCCCCAATTATTATGTTTTATATAATTTCATTATGAAGGTTTCGAGGCAGTTCTAAATGTCATAAGAGGAGAAAAATAAACAAGAACTCGTGGAGTCGTGATAGCTGCTCTGAATATGACTTCTACTCTACACCAGAGGGATTGCTGGGCTATACTGATTAAAACGACAGCACCACACTGATAATATGATAATTCAAGATAAAACTCTGGCCTAGGAGTGAGAACTGGCCCAGTATGAGACATTTCCACATGAACGAAAGGAGTATGTGACAATTTTCAAGCTAAGATAGAAATTTTCTGATAATCATTCCAATCTTGACACGGAAATATTAGCTAGACACTATGTGATAGTATAGATGGGTCACAACATCTAATACAATATTCTTCATAAGGCCGAGGTAAGACAGAATTGTGAATTTTAACTAATGTTATTGTTATTGAGGTGGAAACTACATTAATTAGGTCATTGGAATACATCCAAATGTTGGGCTTAAACTGATTTTAAGCTTAAGTGACTGAGTCGAAACTGAAAGACATCGGAACATAACACGTAGACATAACATTAAGTTGAGTCAAAAATCATAAACACGCCCAAACATCAATTAAACAAACAAATATAATTCACCCAACACAAAAATAAACTAATGTGAAACAAAAGCAAGAAATATTACATGAAATCCACTCAAAAACGCACATGGATACATAACAAAAAGTGTGCATATTTGAATTATTAGCGATGATGAGAGATAGGAATGGAAATTAAAAAGATTTCCACAAAATAACATTAGAAAATGAAGTAGGAATAAAGCATTTACAATAAAAAAGAATAGAAACTAGAATATTCTATAAAAATGGCTAAATCCATCGTGACCGCCGAGTAGCTAATGGAAATTAAATAAAAAATAAAAATTTTAGAATTCAATTACCAAAAAACTAACCGAAGTACCATAAAAATTAAAATTAATAGGAATTAGTTAATAAAATCTCTAAAACAACATAGAATATTTTAGTAAACGTCAATATCCAGCATGGCTGCGAAATTGATTAAAAATAAATAAAATAGAAAAATTAGAAAACAAAATAAATAATAAATTAGAAAAAAATTGTCATCAAAATTGATAAAATTCAAGATTCAAAATTAAGTAGAATTAAAATACTGGCACACCAAAATTAGGGTATATATACCAACGCATTTCAGTCACAGTTTAATTTATTTGTGAATTTTAGTCAAAATTTTAAACAAAAGCTCTTTTGCAATTTATGACAATATACTAGTAAATAGATTTTTGTTATTGTATTATAATGGTTAATAGATTGTTTAATGGGTTTTTGTCTTTTTGAATTACTTCAAAGCGAAATCACTTTCAACAATACGCAACACATGTTACTAATAATTTTTCCTAATCACATTCACTTCATAGGTATGCATATGATATGCATATGCATAACAGGAAGTGGCAGTTGTACTACTTCGTTCACCCGGAGTAGTTTTACTGTGCCGTTATACTTCCTGTGACCCGTGTGGATAATGACTAATAACTGGCGTTATCTATATGGGATACGCTAGGTAGCTCCGTATCCTGATGACAACAAGTAAGCCCAGTATCGGGGAATACCAGATGAATAAATTATACATAAATAGATCGAGAACTAAGATAAGCTTTTGGTTTGCTCATAGTTCCAAGGTCTGAATATAAAACACTAAAGATTAAACGCACTAGATTCCAGTTGGCCATATGTGGTGAAAAATTTTCATTTTTGCAATATAAATGACCTATAGTACCTATAGTGATGGCTATGGGTAATGAGCATTTAAACTATTCTAGACTCAAATTTCTAACAGATCACAATAGAAACATCAGTGATGCCAATCATATAGGTCAAAGTTATAGGTCAAATCATCAATGCTTAAATGAATAAAATAAGGATAGATCCTTCCCAAATTTTTCGAAAGTCAATTTTACTTTCAATTATAAGTAAGTAAATGAATAACTATAAATTTAGGAAAAAATACAAAAAATAAGGGCCGAACCCTGACAAAAATTTCAAACGTTAATTTTAACGGTGAATTTAAGGGAATAAATGGACGGAATAAGGGCAAATCCCCATCAAATTTTAAATATCATAACAGGAATTGTTTGTTTATTTTGCGCGACGATGAAACCAAAAGTGACTGAGTGGCACACCTTAGCCAGGATGACGGGTCAACTAACGAGTTCATCAGACACACAGATAGAAAGAAGTTTACCTGGCAGCACGATGGCGAGAGTTATGAACACCCAACAGCACAAAATGGACAAGGAATGACACTGAGTCGTGGGTATGGAATAGACAAAAATCCCTAGCAGTGGGCATACAAACGGTATGATATAAGGACCCGATCGAGAATCTGCAGTCTGATTTCTAACAAATGTCAAACCCGATCGATTATCATCTTTAAGTAAATAATCAGAAAGGAGGAATGTCATAAGCCGACCGCTATCGAGCGTCTCAGCTTGAACGACAAATTGACTAGTAATAATACGTGCAGAAGCGTCACCACTAAAATTGTCCAAGCATTTAAAATAAATGAAAGACCAAAGTCTCCGAATTTTAATAAAAATTAATATACGATTTCTATGGTTTAGTACTTAATTAATAATAATGCTCTTATTTAGTATCATTTGATACACCTGGATGGGTACAAATATGGACATATATACATAAGTGTGTACTGGTATATAAGTATAGATACGTATATAGAATGTGGTTAAAAATTTAAAATTTCCAAATGATTACAAGGGAATTACAGGAATCATTTTAATTTTTGTTTTTGGTATCCTTTTACATACATTTAAATAGTTTTTATTCTCTAACAATGTGACAAAAGCACAAATATAGGGTACCAGCCTATAAATATTTGCTAAGTCAGCCATAATTGGGTCGACAAATCTCGATTGCTAGGTTTTCCTTTCTTCACACTATCGAAATTCGAATTTCTTATCTCTCATTCTTACTAAAAATGATCAATGTCGGTACTCAAACGACAGCCCTCGGAGTACCAACGAAATCCTATTGCTGAAGTCATAAATAGCCTAGTTTAAAGCGAAAGTTGACAAGTTAGGTGAAACATGGTTTACTTCCAAATGAATAAAAGAGCCATCAGAAGCAAATAATTCTATTGGGTTTTAAAGTGCTAAAATTGGAATTTTAAAAAATTTGAAATTTGAAAATAATTTGAAACCGTGAGATTTCGCATATAAAGGATTTATACTAAAAACTGTTTTTATGGAATTGTTGGGTTATTAAGTTGGTGATAAGATTAGAATTCTTAATCTGACTCCAAGTGTGTCTTTGACTGACTCACAAATAATAATCAACACTGGAAACTTTATTGAATATCACAAATATTTTCACAATGAAACAATTGGCTCAAAAGCAAACTATCAATTATACCGTGCTTATTACAACACTATGGTGAGGAATAGCACACTCGTATAACCTTGATTTGACAAATCTCTCACAACTGAGGAGTATAATAATTGTAAATTTTAACTGATTGTTTTCTGATTTGACTTGGATTTACTCGCCGAACTTTACTCTTTTATCACTAAATAAACTCTTGCTGCTTCTCTTTATTTCTGTTTTCTCTTAAATTTCTCCGCTACAATTTTATTCAACTTCTCCAAATAAATTATTATATCTCCAAATTATTCCCCATATTTCCTCTAACTGGTCCTACCCAAATTGTTTTATCGATTGTTCCTTCTAAGTTTTCTTCCTAATTGTTCTCTCTCTATCGTTCTGCCTGCTTCTGCTGTGCTACCTCCTTTTATACCTCGTCAATTTGTGGCACATGAGTTTATCTTCCAATTCCCATTTTTCCTTACACATAATTTCCCAACTTTTCCTTGCCACTGAGTTATCTTTGACAGCTGTCGAGATATTTTCTAATTTTCCCTTTTGCGGCTCAATCCTGTTTTTGTTTTGTTCCCGTTATCTCTGACAACCTGTCGAGATAAGAATGTTGTTTTTTTCTATTTTTTCCGATTTTGAAATTCCTTTTCCTTTTGTACTAATTTATTAGTACTGACTTTTGTTTTTGTTTTCACGTATGATTTCTTTTGTTTCATTTTTCTTCCTCATTTCTCATTTCTTTTTACTTCCGTTTTCTTTTCTGAGTTCCCATAGATTGTCCCGTTTGTCATGACGATCTTCCCCCAATTAATTTTATTTATTTATTTATAAATTTGTTATTTAGGTATCCTCAAAATGATGATTTATTATATTAAGGTGACCAGACCTATAAAATAAGTCTTTAACTTTTAGTTCATTAAATAATTTTAATCAGATAATATGTGCCTTTTTAATTATGATTGCAATTATTACTGTTATTTTGTTGAGCTTCTTTATAATTACAAATTTTAAATATATATTTAAATAATAAATTTTGTTTGTTTGAAGAATGACATTTATTGTTTATTATTTTACTCATTTGAGAGACTTTGTTCTATTTTGGATAACGGTAATTATTTTGTATTGTATTTAAAATTAAATGATAAAATTTGCTGATAATTTATATAATTGCAATTTAATATTATTACGGTATCATACATATTTTCACTGAATAATTGCTTTTCGTATAATATACTTTGATAAAATCGGAGAAGAAATATATAACCTTAAAATTGTTAACATTCATTGTATTTAAAATACAACTTAATATCTTCAAATACTCATTGACTTCAATATGTCATATTAACATAAAATCAACTTATACCTCAAAATAATTCATTTCGTATTTACAAATTTCAAATTCCCCAAAACAACTACCTAAAATTTCGAGAACTGCTTCATTTAAATATTTTAAGGAATTCATTTCAAACTATTTAAGCCTTTATTTGTTTATAACAAACATTTATTGAATTGTATCCCATTATAAAATTCAGTTCAATATATATTTTGGCAAAATAGAACTATTCACTTAATTTTCTTATAATTTCAGAATATTTTAAATATGATTCATGTAAGTTTGTGAATCAATTTCCATAAAATTATATCATTATTTCATCGATTTAATTTTCCACTATTTTCAGCTACAGTTTTGATGCCATATTTTTCGGAACATTCAATACCACAACATATTAAATAAAAGTCTTCGAATTTTTTCTAATATTAACTAAGTACTTCGTTGATATAGTAGACAATTGCCATTATTTCTGGTTAGTAAAAAATTAAATTTATATTCAACCTACACTCAGTTCCACTGGACAACATTTTCTATAATTATAATAAATCTAATTTTTATGACATAGTTGACAAACAATTTGCCAGTTTATTGAAAATCTTGTCACTCTGGATAACTCATTTATTATATAATTCTAACTTGGCCAGTGAAATAAATGTTCTCACAACAATATTATAATAAAAAAGCTAGTAAGTAGGTAGATAGTAGCCCGCTTCTTCTTTTGTTTGATAACTGTAGCTAGATATATTTTTAATTATTTTCTGCAGATCTGGGCGAAATTTCAGATGAAATTCGTAAGATAGTAATATGATAACTTTAGACTATTGATTTTTTTAAATTTTCGTTTTTTACTATATTTTTTACTATAGCTATATAGTTTTTTAAAGAATTTTTATTTCATGACGTTAAGGGCGCCATAACAGGAGTAAAAACAAAACCTAATTGAGGTTCTGTTTTGACTAGTAATTATGATAAAAATATAACATTCTACTACGAGGAAGCATTGGCGTGTCTCACGGCAGATTCCTCCGAAAATCCACTGTTGAGGAAGGTTTCCACTGGCGTTATTCTTGCGCTTAGTAAACATGCTCTCATTTATCTCAACGATCACGCTCGGACCACCAATCTTTCGCAGTGACTTCTTCAGAAGATGCATTACGCAGGCTTCACGCATGTAGTTGCTCCAGTCCACAGTAGTTCCTTCGTCCATTCCACATTCGCGCCTGCAGAACTTACTCTACGAGTACGCCAGAGCCCAGTTGTAGATGAAACGAACGGCCGTGACATCAGTGCTGATTGTCAGCTTCATTTCGTGGCCGTTCTTACATAAGCGAATCGAAGGCAGAAGTCCATTAACTTGCAGGAAAGCAATCGCAGTAGCTTCAGTACGCGGCAGTACGAAGAGATTCATGGATTAAATTTAAAATAAATGAAAATCAAACAAAAGTTCGATAGAAAAGGTAGAATTATGAGACTTAAAATTGGTCCCGGATAACCCTATAGTACCAAATTTTGTAATAATAAAAAAGTTTCACCTGTAGTCCACCACGTAGTCTGCTCGTAGGCTGCTCGTAGTCTGCTCGTAGTCTGCTCGTAGTGAATTAGCAACACAACTGTCTATGATTTTATCCTACAACTTCACGCAGGTTAGGCTTTAAAAAGTTGTCTCTGATTAATTTCCATTCTTTTTTTACGTAGTCATTGACTTCCAACCGTAATCGATCCTTGAAAGGCTTGTTTATTGCCAAATTAAGAGTTAGATGAGCATTAAATTCCTATGTGAATCATTACTTGATCTATTCTTTACAAAGGGAAGTGCTAACTGAATCCCATCATAGCAGACCCACTTATAAATTGTTGTGTGTACCAGGTTTTATCGGTTTCAAGAACATAAATACCTGAAACATGTTCGATCTTGACTTTCCCCTCTTTAGTTATGGTTATAAGTGGTCTTTTTCCCCATCCAGGAAAATAGCTAAAATACAGCTAACATTTTCGAAGCCAGTGGGGGAAATATAAATGAGGCTTAGCTGTGGTCAATTGTAGTTCGATTAACTTGGTCCATATATATGGCAGTTTCCAGAATAGCAATCAAATTGAGGGTTGGTATTTAAATAATTCGATGCTATCACCAAATAAAAGTACACTTCAGTATCTTCCACCTTTAAAAATGCTGTAGATCTTTTTAGAGATAATTCATTTCGCTGAAAGAAGCCGTCTATCCTGTGTTATGATTTTTTGAATTCTCCTATCTAAATACTTGATTATCGCCCCACGTACAACTCAAGTCGTTGCTCTCCTATCAGTGACCCAATTCAAAGTGATATCTTTTAATTCAGTGGATGATCGTTGCCGATCTAATCCAAAGTTTTCACATGAAATGAAACCAATTGTTAATTAAATACTTACAAGGCAAAAGTGCTTAAGTAATGTGTTCATTACGTCTATATATAAGTTGGTATTTTAACTTTTAATTTTTTCTTTTTCTTTCACTATTAAATAAGAAAAAATTCCAGGCGATTAATCATTATTTCACTGCGTGTTAGATGTGATGGGGTTATCTGAACTAGGTCTTAAATTGCAAGTATTAAGAAAAATCACATTGCGGCTTCTTTTCATGGGAAAACGGTAATAATAATTTTCATATAATTTCGTACATAAAATGAATGTCTAAATAATTAGAAAATTTTTTGTTAAAAATAAATATTAAATATAAATAAAATTTATTTATAAATATAATTAATAAAGTAAAATGGCCAAATAACAAATAAATTTTATTGACTTGTAGTGACAAGTGAACACGCCACAAAAATTCAATAGAACAAAACCAAGTTATAGGACTTCTTTCGTTTTCTTGTTTATTAATATAATGTTAAACTAAATGGGTATACAGACACTTAATCATCGATATTTAATTCTATGAGCTAGTATTCACCACTTACACTGTTTCAAAAGTATCTGGACTTGTTCAAAATTCGCAGAATAAACATGGCACAACAAAGATCACTTTTAAGCAGAACTTATTTATTCTTCATTACAATTCCAAAAATGGCTTTTAATTTAATAATTTTAAGTGGTCCATAATGTGGTTGATTAAAAGAGGCAAAGCTTTTGATGTCAAAGCTTGTCGATGAAGGAAACTGTGGGTACCTTGTAACTTAGCAATTTTTTGTTTTATCAATGTAAAAATCCTGAATTTTATATAACACACGCGATTCTATCACCTCTTCTACAATCAACTCTTCTTTGATTTGGCTACTTTATACTTTACGTCGTATGAAACCATCAGCAGTGGTTGGTTTGTCGGCAGATATATAATCTAATTTCAAATCTGGATTTTAAAAGCAGCATCTCACTTTTATCTGTACTGGAGTCCAAATATGGTGCTTTCAATGGCTGCAAAGCACGAATATCAATGTGTCTCAAAGAGTGTTTAATAGTTGATGCCATCATTTCAGCATCTGTACCTCTAACTTCTTGTTGTAGCTTACGAGCTATCGATTTGGGATTTAATTGTGTGGGTCTTGTTAGCAAACAATCTTCTCTGGAACTAGAATGCCTGTGCCCTCCACAAAGTCCATGTCGTGACTCTTCGAAATCATTCTTGCGATAGCTTGTTATAATGTCATATACAGTTGACTTTGCCACTCCTAACGGTTAAGAAATAACCAAAGGCTTCGTACTTACCATATATTTGGCAATAATGGAACGTCTCGTGTCAGTGGGAGTGTCCATGATTATACAAAGTCTAAATTCCGGAATAATATGAACGATCTCAAAATACAATGAACAAACACAGGTAATCAAATCTATGCAATACGAAATGTTAATTTTTGCACAGTATGTAGCGTTTCGCACTTAAAAAACTATTAACAAATAAAAAATATTTTAAGAAATAAAAACTAGAATAACCAAATTTACACAAGAAAAAATAAGAATTATAAAAAATATAAAACAAAATTTTAACTTTTAAAATTTTTCTCTTAATACTTAAAATTGATCGTTTTATATCATAAAAAAATCAATACCAGTGAAATTGAATAAACTCTATTAAAACTATTGCATTTTCTTATTCAATTACGATGTTTGAATTTGCGGCTTTAACATAATTTTTCCATTTTCCAAAAAATTATTCGATTGGATGGTAAAAACATACTTCTAACATTTACCATTTTATGAAACGCCACATCGATGATTATTGTAATATTGTTCATGTATTGTTCATTCATTTTTCTGAAAAGTTTGATAAAAATTTACAAAATGAATTTCCAGTAAAAACACTATTTTGAGTTTTATAATTTAATATACTAAATTTGGATATTGCAGCTTATGTTTAAAAATTTTTAGACCAAATATACCGAACAATCTTTTTAGCGGGAAACCAATTAAACTTCTGTCATAAGAAATAAAAGAGCAACTTACACCCATTTCATCCAAAAAAATTATTTTTTTGTCTTAAAGGTATTTGTTTAAATACTCATATATTTACATTTGTCCAACATTTACAATTTATTTTTTGTTTCTGTCACCAAAACAAATCTTTTAAATAAATAGTTTAAATTTTTTAAACGCCTTTCAATTGAAGGTGGAGAAATACAAATCCATTTCTCGGTTTGTATTGAATTTTTAATTGATTTTAGTGTAATTTAGACATCCATTTCACCTCCGCATTTAATTAAATTTTCAATATCCCTTGTTATCTTTTTGACTTTCGGATTTTTTCTTTTGATTCAATTCTACCAAATTTGAAAAATGTTCACTGATTCATATTTTACAAATAAAATACTTAATATTTCTTTTCGCGATTATATTTTTTTCGTCAGGTATTTTGTTCTTTCGTATAATTGTTTCTCGCATGGTCACAATTAAATTGTATTAATTAATGAAAATCGAAAAACATAATTAATTGCTCTTTAATTTTTCAAATCATTTCTTATTTATATATTAGTTTTTATATTTGTTAATATAGTTTTTTTAAGTGAGAAACGCTATAAACTGCGAAAAATCACTAAGCTATCGTTTTTATTTTAAGAGATTGAAAGTAAGCAGAAATAAATTATATTATTTTGCAAATACTTTCTATTAAAATTAAAACTTAATGTCTTATTAGCGACAGTGTGCAGCGCAGACCTCGAACAAAGTATATATATATATATATATACAGCGCCGGCTCTAGCATTAGTAGCGCCCCGATGCGAAACTCATTTTAGACGCCCATTTATTTTATTGGTTTTTTGGAATTAACGTAATTCAATTGGCAATATTAAATTTGTAATAAAAACATTAAAAAATTAATAATAATACTTTTCCAAGTGAAATACAGGTTTTATATAATATGTTTTTATATAATATGTTTTCTATCAATTTATTTAAATTAAAATTTTAAAAATATATACTTAAATGAAGTTATAAAATAAATATTTAATACAATTAGTATAAAACAATTTAGCATACCTCAAACAATGGAATTACAATTAATATTTTAATTAATTTATAAACTTATTATTTATCAAAAATATTTTTATACAAAATGAAATAATAAAACTATCAAATTAATAAACTCACTAAATTCAAATTATTGATATTTCAATGCGTCCCTAATTTTCATATAATTTTCAATTATATGTTCAACAATGTTTTCCAGAGTAAAAATATATTATTTTCTAATATTTCATTTCTTATTAATCTGAATTCAATTTGTCATAAGTTTGAAATCTAAAATTTAAATTTCAGAATAATAAAATAAAAGTTACTACTCGAAAACAAATATAAACTTTAATTGGAAATTATCAACTTTATAATTTAAAATTTAACTTTATTTTAACTTGAAAATTAAGATTTTTAATTAGAATAATACTAAATATAAAAAAATGCTATTACACATTCAAATATATAGAAAATGTATTTACGTTTTGATCGATTAAACAGCCATAGCCGAGTGTACTATTGAATAGTCATTTAAGCAACTTTTGAGACCTTGAAAGTAAGAATGAGGTTATTGATTTCAGATTATGAATGCACATGCAATTAACACCAGTCACAGTTGGTAACTGAACTAGGAGCTTTCTATGAGCTAGTACCTATCACTTACGCTGTTTCAAAAACATCTGAACTTGTTCAAAATTTGCATAATAAACATGGCACAACAAAGATCACTTTTAAGCAAACTTATTTATTTTTCATTACAATTCGAAAATGGCTTTTAATTTAATAATTTTAATGATACATTTTCTGTAATGGACTTTGAAGGTAGGATCAATTCATCACTGGCTTGGGGTGCATTTGGGTCTAATGGTATATTAAACTATTGTAACTACTGTAACCGCCATTTAACTATTGGACTTTTTGTATCTTACATAAAAACATCTTATGTATTAGAATGTTATATCATTTTTGTTCCATGTATAATTGAAGAATAGTAGATGGATTCGGCACCACTGGATCAGTACTTCTCTCACACTGAGAATTTCCTCTCTAAAATTCCTAGTATCTTTATGTAGATCAACTTTTATGATTTTCACTATTTTCAATGTATTTTCAGAGTTTTAGACGAGGTCAGGGATCATAGGTGCTGACCGTTCTCTCATCAGTTCATTCATATCCGGATAATAATACTTTAACTGCTCCACAATAACAGCAACATATTCTGAAAATAAAATATTTTAAAATGAAAATAATAAATTTGAATTTACGATAATGCTTGATGTCATTCCCAACAGGGATTTACATTTTAAAACTGACATGAAATGAATAAACATTTTTTTAAAATAATTTTCAATCAATCAGATATTGGCCAATAGAATGACTTCATTTCTTATGTTAGTAATAAAATTTTCGTACCCCAATACTACTCAATATGATGCAACCTCAATATCACAATTTTACCATTAGCAAAAACGTTAACCCACAGGATTATATTTTTTGGTTTCAAAGCCGGAAATAGTTCTGGTTCAATCATACAATGACATTTTCTTAACATTTATAAATTGATATCCGTAGTAGCAGTAATTGATTAAATTTTAATATTATGTATTCAACATTATAACTCATATATATCTAAATGTTTCTTGTATTCCTTTATTCTGCAATTACCAGATTTGAAAAATATCGGGCACTTTCTGCTTCTATTAACAATTAGCTGGTGTTTTCCAGTTGGGAGTTTCATTTTTGACACATCGAAATTACCTTTATAATTTATATTTATTTACAAATAAATCATTTATAAAATATTATATACCATTTTATTAAAAGTTCTTGTTAAGTAGCAGCACAACACATCCAAGGTTCCACCAGTTCGCATCGTTCCTCCAGCAGTCACTATTGCGATTCAATAAACTTGTTGAGAATAATAACAGCTGTGGGTATCATATTAGGTATTAGTTTCCATCAGCTGTTGAATGATTCAATATAAAAGTGGTTTTTTTGACTGAAATTAGATATTAACCATATGGTTATCTACATTTTTCTAATTAAATTAAGGAAAGCACACGCAAATACAGGCATCAACATTTCTGTTTGATTTACCTGCTGGAATTAAACTTAAAGAGGGAATTTATTATGTAACAGTAGAACGATTTGGTTCTACTCGATTGTGCAAACGTCGGGACTCTCCCTCCATCTTGATCCAATCTTATTAGTTCAGCGCTATGAGACAATTAGCCCCAGCGTGTGACATCTTTGCCTGAGGACGTTTCGTATAACCGATTTATGTTCCTTATAGTAGCGGCAATTTTTGGGTTAGCATTTGTACATTGAGCATAATCAAATATATTTCTTGACAGAAAACAAGCGTTGTCTTTTTCAATTCATATTTTATTATTTATAATACATACAAGCCAGAAAGTTTATCTTTTTCTTGGAATCCATGTCGCCAACGTTCCATCTAAGACAAGATCGTTACTGCGTGGAAAACTAAAAACCTGAGATTAAATCACCAAATGTGAAGTACAACATCACTTTGACACTGATACAAAATTGATGACTTAACATTAGTAGTTGATTTTACTTTTTAATTTATTTTCTGATTTTATTTTACAAAATTCAATTTAAATTTGAATAGTAAAAACTTGGTTTGATCTCATGATCAAAGAAGGAACTTTGCATGCCACTTGAACAATGTTCTCGGTAGCAATTTGTATAAATATAAGTCAGATTGTAAATTTAAATTAATTCAGTGACTCGACCCGAAGATTTTAATTAATCGCCAAATCCGGGTCAAAATGACGTTGACATCCATAATCATATCGATAAAATTGCAATCCCTCCCTTTCTGAGCACCACTGCAGGGTCAATAACAAAAATTTTATTTTTAATAAATCAAAGAAAGAGCAAAATTTTTATAATAGAAAATAGCCATCTAAATATATTAAAATATAACATTGCTATATATTTCGACCGTTTAACAGACTTGTTCAGGCTAGGAATCGTATTAATAAAAACTAAAAGAAATAAGCATATTCAAAGAAATTAACAAATAATAATCGTAATCAAATTGTGTCAGACTAAAAGATATTTTAATAAAATTTTAAAAATCATTTTTTTAATCATAAAAATTATTTTAATTTCAGAAAATGCGCAAAATTTTTAACATTCTCATACAAAATTTAATAACCATATTAATAATAATACAAAAAATTTAATAATTTAGAAATAATCGTAATTATCTAATCAGCGCATTTCAAGATACTACAAAAACATGGATATATATTAAAAAAAACAATGTCCTGATGATTTACGGGTAAAAACTGATATTTTCAACAACATAGGGGCCATGGTTTATAAACTAAATTGAAAATATTGTTGAGTAATAATGTTTTTAAAAGCGCGAGTAAAAACCTTAGAAAACTTATAAAAAGTATTAGAAAGAGTATTAAAATTAAAATTATTTAAAAAAATCTCAAACCTAATAATAAGAATAACAAAAAGTATTAGGCCGTTTTTCAATGCATTGTTAAAGGCACCGGATATGAAAAGAATGACTATTTTACATTCACTTTATAATTTTGTGGTCGATGATTTAAAGTAGTCTAACTCAAGATTGAAAATAGTTAATCCTAAAAGCATTTGAATAAACAAAGGAAATCTTTGCTATTGTTGGTAAATAATAAAAATCGTACACAAATGAGAAAAATAAACAACTAGTTGGATTTATTGATGAATTGATACCATTGGCATTATCATTATTAGGTGGAGTAAAAGTAAGCTGATCATAAACAATGGGCGCTAACCCTGCATAATGAAAACTTCATTTCCCAATGTTAAATTAAAATTAAAATCTTGTTGTAATGGTTTCGTTGATGTGGAAAAATTAAAAAGATTTCCGAATTCTAATACAGAAATCCAGAAGGGGTTATCAGAATAGTTTGCGTGCAGTTTAAACAAACTAATGCGGAAAATTTTCCAACTAGAGCTTTTAAAGCAGTATTGACGATTCATGGCAAATGGATTTGATGGATATGACACAGTATTCAAAAATTAACAAGGGATATCAATATATTTTGACTTGTATTGATGTTTTCAATCGCTTTGTCCGCGCTATTCCAGTCAAGGCAGATGAAATGTCTAAATTAATAATTTTTTTGAAGACGTAATACTTAGAAACTAATTTAAGTTTTCTTATTATGATACTTGAGAAGTCTTAAAATAGTAGAGTTAAGCAAATCCTGGATCGTCTCAATAAATCATTGCTCGGTACATTCTCAATACAAAGTCGTCCATGTCGAGAGATTTAATCGGACATTGAGAGATAGATTGAAGAAGTATTTTGTACACAGAAGTAATAAAATATGGATACATTTTTTCCTAAATTTATAAATAGTTATAATCATTAATCACATCAAGGTCTGAATAGATTGATTAAATAAATTACATCATTGAAAAGTTTGGTTAAATCTTGTCTTTCTAAAAAAGTAGAAAATTTAAAATAAAAAAATTTTATGAGCAAGAATTACAAGTCATTTCTCACCGAATGTATTCAGAATTCAAAAAATATTTAAAACTAATAAGATTAATTAATTAAGGATAAACAATGGGATTGGTATCAAAAAAGATCTAGTAGAGTGAATTTATATACTAAATAATCAAACAATAAATCCATCATTTACAATTAGATCTAACATTTGCAAAACTATTGCTGAACTGGTGGATGTTAAATATATTGAGTATTCGAAAATGAAGTGCAAATTACTGAAAATAAAAGAGTGTAGGTATAAATTTATTAAGAAATTATGATAAAGTTGTCATGGTTTAAGTTTTTCATATATTATTAAATTTATTAACGTGGTTCTGTTCAGGTCTATCAAATTGGAAAAAAATACTTTTAAAAGAATTTTTAGGATTTTTCCTCTATAAAATTCCATATTTGCGTAATAATCAAGCCATAATTCATCTCTTATCGGCCGGGAACATTAGATTGCAATATATATGAAACCGGGTAAGATATTATATATAATTAATGTAAGCAAAAATTCTAATTCTAAATATATACATTTTAATATACAAATATGTCAAATCAAAACACCACATCATCTTCTAGTGATCTAGTCATCAATGTGATCCTTGTCCTTACTTGACTTTACTTAGTTTAGAGATATCAGGAACTTCGATACTTTAATTTGGACATATGCTTCGGAGAATACGTTGAATATTATGTCATTAGATAGATATCATTGTTCTCTTTCATCCAATATATAAATTACAATATTTGAGTAGAATACGAAAATTTTATTGAAAAACATTATCTGAAGCATTCGTTTAGTAATCACTCATCTAAATCTAAATGATACATTTTTAATTTCTGAAAAATTGCAATATCAATATTTTCTCTATTGATTGATTCTTGTCAATCTTTGGAAATTATCACTGATTCCATTTTATTATACATTTTTTAATTGTATTAGTTAATGTTACTAAATAATATTTTAAGTGAAAAACCTTAATCTCAAATTTGTCAATCAAATAAAGAATTAGATTTAACAAAGAATTAGATTTAATTCTCACCAATTTAATAACTTTCACCTAAATGATAACATTTTCTAAAAAATCTCACCAATTTAAAATATTTCCTCTTCAAAATTTTCAAAATTTCTTATAAATTAAATAGCTTCTAAAATTGAATTTCCTCTGATATTTTTATCACGCTAGATTTATTCGAAAATATTTCTTTACAGATTTTTACCGACATTTTAACACACCGGACTAACCAAAATGGTTAGGAAATTTATGAAAATATTTTAAATTATAATGTGATTTTCACTTTATCTAATTACATTTTCAAACTATTCAAGTAAGGACTCCCAACAATATATTAGTTTATTATCGATATTACAATTCGCAAGATCTAATTTATATAGAATTAAAACTGAAAATATTATACCATACATTTTTTAAATTTTCAATGTTTTTTTATTGGATTTGTCTTTGGTTTAAATTTCTCAATTAAATAGCTAGTTTTGACAACAAGAATTTGCTTCAAGAAATAACCAATTAGAAATAACTTTTTCCTCCCAAGTCAGTTAACTTTTGTTGTTTTTATTAAATTATTTTTAGAAATTTCATATTTTAATTTTTTATTTTCATAAAGATAAAGAAAACAATTTCAAAATATTTTAACAAATAATTATAATAATCATTCTAACTAAATTATTTCTGGCACTAATTATACTAATAACAAAATTCTTTAGTCAAATGAATTTTCAACAGTAGTAAACCGACTATGATTTTCCTTTGCTTATTTTTATGGATTCTTCACTTTTGTAATTACCGTTAATACTTTATTTTAAATTTAGTTATTAACTAAATTGATTTCATAAATTAATTCGAAAAAAATGCAAAACGACCAACATAAAATCGGTGGCTTCTGTTGTTGTTATTCTTGTTCTGGCATATGGAAAGTTTTGTTATTCTATTTTTTAGATTATACTAAAATTGAATTATTTTTATAAGATTATTTTTATTGCTTCATTGTTTTTTATCATTTTACTTAAAATCTAATTCAATATTATTCTTTTTCTATCATCATTTTTTGAGAAGTATAATCATTTAATTGAAAATATAGTTTACTCTATTTTAAATGTTCCCGTAGACGAATTATAATTTATACTCAAATTAAAATAAAATACACATTTTTTAATTAAAAATATTCATTTAATATGTTCGAATAAATATGTTGCTGAATTTGTCTTTTATTATAGCTCTATAATCTTTAAATACTACAAAGTTACATTGTAATATTCTTCTTCCGTTCTTAATATGTCAATCAAATATTTTTTAATACATTTTCCTAACTTTAAGTCCCTTTCGCATAGGGGACTTAAGCATACTTCCTATAGTTTTTTCTAAGAATCAACACTTATTAATTGATTATTTTTGCACCTGCAGTTGTATGAGAAATTTATATAGATTACTTCATTTATCTTGTCTTTAAACATAACATGCATTGCTCAATTAGTTCGATTATTTTGTGTCTTTGAATTGCAAAGATTCTTATTTATCACCGCGTCAAACTAACTTGACATTCTCGGCCGGTACCGACAGACATTTGATAGTTGGCCATTCCAATCTTTCGCAGAACATCGTTTAATATACCGTCCTGTGGAACTGCACAGTTTTTATAATGCATTAAATTCGAAATAATGTAAAAAACACGAATTAATATAGGTGTAAATGTTGTTAATTAACAATTAAAACGTCTTATTTTTTTTACTTAAATCCTATAGTTTTTTCTATTAACTACTCATTCGACCTCAACAATTTTCCTTTAAATTTTTGACCCTCGACTATTCTAAGTTGTGCAGGCCATTAAATCTTACAGACATTAAGAGCAGGTAGTTAGGAGCCCGCTGCAGCAATGACCCCCCGGGGGGGTTCTGCTGCAACTTTTTATTACGCAATTGCTGCAACTCACATTTTTTGCTTTCAGGGATTTTTATTCTAAATTTTTTTTATCAGACTATAGTGAGGGGGTCTCGATGGTCCTGGGATTTTCAATACAAAAATATTTTTTTCAATAGAAAAAGGCGGTCTTCACNTTAAAATAAATATTAAAAAAAATCATTTCTGTAACGACAGATGGAGCTCCTAATATGACTGGACCAGAGATAGGTTTTGTTAATTTATTTCAAAACCTAGTTGGTCATCCAATAATAGGCTTTCATTGCATTATTCATCAGCAAGTTCTTTGTGCAAAATTCGGAACTAGCGATTTCAAAGAAATATCAGAACAAGTTAATAAAATCATAAATTTTGTAGTTGCACGCGACATGCATAAAAGACAATTTAAAAAACTTTTAAATGATATGGATTGCGAATACGATACTCTCTTAATGTGCAATAGTGTACGTTGGCTAAGTCGAGCGACATTCTTAGAACGATTTGTGAATTGCTTGGAAGAAATTCGACTTTTTTTACACGAATTCGACAGGGATCGTTTTAAAGAATTATATGATACAGAATGGTTAACAAAATTAATGTTTTTTACCGACGTAACATTACATTTAAACGTTCTTAATAGAAAATTGCAAGGACGAGGAAAAACAATTGAAGTTATGTTTGGATTGATAAAGGGGTTTGAAATTAAATTAGATATTTTTGCTAGAGATATCGCATCTGGAAAACATAATAATTTTCCGAAACTTAAAAGTTTTTTAAATGAATCTACAATTTTCAAAAAAACTAATTGGAATTTTAATTACGAATTTTCTAAAGTTCTTGAAACTATAAAAGAACAATTTTCAAATCGATTTAAAGATTTTAAAAGAATTGATAGGCTGTTGAAAATTGTAAATTATCCGGACTTATTCGATATACAGGATTTCGATAACAACCTTATTAATTGGATGAAATTAGAAAATTTAGAAATGCAGACAGTAGATTTGCAATCTAATCCTATTTGGACACAAAAATTTGTGAATATGCGAAAAAATATAGAAGAATTGGAATATCATCGATTGTCACAGGATGGAGAGTCGGAATGCCGCATTGAAAACTTGATATTGGAAGTGTGGAATAGTATGCCAGAAGCATTTGCTTCTGTAAAAAATTAGCAATCGCAATGTTAACCATTTTCGCATCCACTTATTACTGTGAGAGTCTTTTTTCTGTACTTAATCATGTACTATCAAAGACAAGAAACAGATTAACAGAAGAAGACTCAGCAGCTTGTATTACCTTACAATCGACAACATACCATCCTGATATTAAAAACCTTGCAAGTAATATGAAGCAAAAAACTTCTAACAAAATTTAAGAATTTTTTATTAAATTTATTATTAAACTTTATAATTTTTTTTACTATTTCTTTATATTGAATAAATATTATCACATGAACTCAAATATTGAAATTTATTTCTGTTTTCTTGTGAATAAAAAAATGAATAAAAAAATGAATAAAAAATGTATATATAGGTACATATAACAAATAAAAGTTACGAGGGCACGCGAAAAAAATTGAATTTAAATTTAGTTTATTTTGGCACTTTGATAAAAACCTATTTGCCATCCCTGATTTAATACATCACTATGACGCGCGGTTATGATGGTCGTGGTTTGGAGTGCGCGTTTTTTAACGGTGCGGTATAGAGCGCGCGGTTATTAAAGTAAACCAATTAATCCCACCCCCACATTAAATAATTAAGATTTTATATAAACACATACAAACTAAGGATAAATAGATTATATAAATAAATGTCATAATAAGCCATAAAATAAAGTAACAATAGATTATAAGTCATTATTCCGCAATTGTTCGATTGGATTTCGCTGAATTGTTCGATGGTTTGTTTAGGGAATTTGTTTAGGGAATCTTTCTGTTATTAACGCTCTTCCGCACATACATTAACTCTATACTTATTTAGCCCTATCCTGTAATATTTATTCAGTACAAATGTGGTGATGGGCGTACCCGCATCATCTAACAATGGTGCTCGCTTGGACATTGCTAATCGCGATGGAGATTTACCAGTTATGTTAGTTGACGACAAGGAATATCCATATCTTAAAATTTATATTCAAAACTAAATGTATAAATGTAATATAAATGTTGATGAATGCTCAAATTATGAGCAAGCAGTTATGCTAGGAGATGTATTTGTTAGTTAATGACCAGTTTTAGACGATCCCCCTATAGATTAAGTTTATTGATCTACATCAGTTCTTGTTGCTGCAGCTAACAATTATGTCAGTATTTTATATAAATTATTGCTTTTATTAACTGTCACTCAAAGTGTAAGGACAAGATTTAATAATGAACTTATGATGGCGCTGAGTGTTGATATGGTCCTCACAAGGTTCGTAATTTCTAGTTATTACGAAATTAATGATTGAAGCAATTACACCAGTGTGAAAATTTCCATTCCTCTGATGTGTTAGTGAAATCTTTTCGTGGTACCCGATTCTCATCTGTATTGGTTTTATTGATTAGTTGGTTGATTATTTAGTTTCTCTTCAATCATTTAGTGACTTGTTCCCAACATATCGTGTTCAGATTCAATCCTGTACTATTATTGACTGGCTTTTCTGACGCGAGCCACTACTTTGTTTGGTTAACGATTTAGGCTATGAATGTTATGTTTTATGACTAATTCTATATAATTAACTTGCAGAATTGAGATTTAACTATTAGACAATAATTTTGATTCATTATGACAATTACTATGGTTATTAACCTGATCTAGCCAAGCTACTTTTTAATTAACTAATTATCGATGATATCGTGATAGAGTGGTCATTTTAATTACCCATCCCGCTTTGTTCACTGAGCTTCAGCAAGACGTTTCTGTATTTAAAATAAAAAGATTATCTTTCTGTTATTTTTTTCTGTTATTTCCGCATATACATTAACTCTATACTTATTTAGCCCTGACCTGTAATAAAAGTTTGGCACGATACCCAAATATTACAATATGAATTTATCCTTCCTGTTGCGAGCAGAGATCAATTTTTGTCTAACAGTAAAATATAAATTATTTTATTGACAGCTTTTTGAAGAGATATGATTTTATAATTTAAAAGGTTGTGTTTGACATACAAATTATCTTTCAAGTTTTTAATTTTTATTAAAAATTTTCACGTATGAAATTTATTGGCATTGATTGCAAAAATGTAACATTATTCAGCGAGTCGGATATAATTTCGAAGTGCATTTTATAGCTAAAACAACATTTCATATGATTCGATCTAACAATTTCAGTAAAACATCATGAATCGTTAATAAACCATGCAAAATCTATATTTTTAATTTTATGAGTCAATAATATTAGGTTGGTGCATAAACTCGTCCTGTTTTTTAGAACATAATTTATTAAAAATCACATTTAATAAGCAAAATGATTTTCTATAGAAGCTCTGAGGCTTCTGACTGAAGAAGTGATCCAAATGACTTTTCGACTCTTTCAAGGAACAAAATTTCTTACAACCTAAGGTATCTTGAAGTGATCTATATAAGCGGTAATTGGATGGTGCAAGGTGGATGGATCAAGATATCAAAATTGAGTTGCGGTAACTTGTTGCAGGTGACCAAAGACATGTGTGGCCTTCCATTGTCATGCTGGAGAACAATACCCTTTCTGTTGGCTAATGCAGGTCGCTTCTGTTCGATGGCTTGCTTTGGGGACAGTATTTATCTGAATTTATGGTGTCGTTTTCAGATAGGAGCTCTTACAAAATTATTCCCTTCCTAGCCAACCAAATGCATAACATTACCTTCGGGTGCAAGCTGGCTTCGACGCAAGTTAGAGAAAGTTATCCTGCCGTAGAACAAGATCTCTTGCACTTAGAATTAGTATACTAAATCCATTTTTCATCTCCTGTGACCAAACGCTTTAAAAATGGATCTATGAATCCTATTCAATAAAGTTTTGTAAGCATATGAGCGCTCTTTCAAATCTTTCTTCGTTAAATCATGCGGTACCCATGTATCGACCTTGCTTACCACGTGAAGTTTGCCGGAATGTCAACCTGGATCCCAGGACGTGGTGCATTAGTAAGATCATAGTTTTTTTTAATTAAAATGTCGAAACCACTTACGGCATGTGAAATCATCAACGGCATCATCTCCATACATATCGCAGATTTTCTTTTTGGTCTGTGCAGCACTTTTTTCCGCAAGAAAAACTACTTAATGTGAAAAATGCTTCTTTTTGCTGCATTTTATTTGTTTGTAGTTTTTGTAAAACACGACTTTAGCCAATTAATAAATAAAACTGATTTAGATGAACAACATTAAAAGTTATCATATGTTATTAAATATTTAATGCAAATTTATTTTATGCCTTAGTGCAAATAGCAGATTGATACTGTTGATGTCTCACTTTTTTAAAACCCCAACTTGCTGGTTCTTATATAATTATTTGAATAAAAAACAAAGTATTTGAACAAAATTTATTAACAAATAAAATTAACCTTTTAATTACAAGAGTTGATCTTTCTCAAAAATTCGCTATTCAACGATGCGTGTTATGTTTTGATTGTAAACAAAATATGTTAGACGTTCTGTTCTGTCTTATTTTTAAATCTCGCAGAGATTGCCTCTTTAAGATTCAGGAAAACTCAAGAAAATTTGGGCGCATTTACTGAATTTTGGTTTGGTTTACTATTTTTTAATACTGTTAAAATAAAATATTTCAATTTTCGGCATATACGCACGGAATATTATATTCATTATTAATTATTATAATTATTATTTCCTGCTATTCTTATAGCAGATGTCATTATCTATTTTATATATTAATTTTAAAATATATTAATTTCCGGCTTGTACGCACGGAATATATAATTTTCTAATATTGATAAAACATAATTAAATATATTTTTGTATAATATACATTGTACTTTAAATAATTTGTCTTGACTATAATAATTAATATTTTTATAATAATAATTAATGTTTTATAATATAATAATTTTATTCAATCCCCTTCTTTTTATTATAATGTTAAGTGTGTTGATAAAATTTATTAACATATTCGCAATATAAAATAATTAACACATAAATGAATAAAATCAATAAAATAATGATTATCAAACATAAAATATATACATTGTTAATAGGGTCACAAAGGATAAGAATAATTATTGTTTTTTCGGGTTGTATTGGATTGGATTGCACTGTTGGGGAATTGGATTGACGGGTATGTTGAAGCATTAGAGATATGGTGGAGATTGTTAATAGGATCACAAAGGATAAGAATAATTATTGTTTTTTTTCGGGTTGTATTGGATTGGATTTCACTGTTGGGGAATTGGATTGACGGGTATGTTGAAGCATTAGAGATATTGTGGAGCTTTATCTACTTCCGTTCCTCAGCGAACACATTAACTCTTTATTTGTTTGGCCCCGTTCTGTAGTACTTATCTAGGGTAAATGTAATGATGGGCCTACCCTCATCATCTAACAATACTAAAAGTATTCATACATAAAAATATTTTAAAATTTCTGATAAAACAGATATAATTTCTTAACTATTAATTATAATATTATAATAGCCGTCATTAATTTGTTTGTTTGTACGTGTGTCAGATCAAATCGATTAATAATATAATTAATAATATTAATATAATATAATATTTTTAAACAACCCGGTTTTCTCACATGGACAACTCTACCTAGCTTTATCGAGATCAAGGAATCGTGACAACATAAAAATATTAATCACTTCAGGGTCACAACAGTGAAAGTTGCTAAAAAAATAGAAGGAATTTCGGATCTATGACAAAAAACTGCACAAATATTATAAAAAAGTAGAAATTATAAAAGTTATTAGATTTTTATTAATGCAATTACGGCTTCAAATAAATTATTCTTGTTATTCCATCGCCAAATAGTTTCTGTCAGTAATTCATTTTTTTTTCAACTAACGCGCCCATTCTTTTCTTTATTCCCTGCTTGATTACATTGATGAATGGCTCAACATGTTTAGTGTGCTTACCGTCAATGGGGTTAATAAAGTGACAGACTATATGGTGTATAAACTCATTTCTTGCTAGTGGTAGCAAACTTCAGTGTTTATCAATATGAACCATACTACCCGAAACAACATTTTTGCAAATGATTAGTATAATCGTGGCTGTGTTTTGTCTTATATGCCCGTCGCGAAAACCCTGGTAATTCTCGGTGCGCATTCAACAATACACAAAACATTGGTTCTGTTATCTGGGGAACGAACCCGATGACTTTTACATTTAAAGTTGAGCATTGTTTCATCAATTTGTATAATCTTTCCCGGTCCTCCAAATTTTCTTCCATTTTTATTATCGACATCCATCTTAGTAATTAAGAGTTTCATATTTTCTTATATTCTTAGTAATGCTTTCAATGAAAGAGCCTGCCCGGATCGAAGTTCTCTTTCTATGCTGATTGCACGATGCAGTACAACATCTGAAGCAAAAGGAGTCGGTAAAACTTTTCGTAACTTAAAGAAATTTTACATGCTCTAGAACACGTAATTTCACGATGCAATAACCCATTTGTAAACAGATAATTGTTTAGTTCCTCGTCATTCATTTGTATGATCATCTCTTCAAATTCTTCTAATTTCATTTTAACGGCGTAAAAAATGTTTATTGATTATTGATTATCCATTATATTTTTATGGATCCAGTATTTATAATATGATTATTGTAGACATTATTTTAAAACATATGATAAAAAAAATTATCCATGGGCAGTTTTTTTTCATAGATCCGGAATTTCACTTACAATATAGTTTTTAACGAAATTTTTGACATGTAAAATTTTTAAGTTACTTGAAAAATTTTAAAAATAAAATTTACAAAAAAATTAATTTTATTTTTATTATCATTTTAATCTTTCCGTCATGCTAAAACTAGTTCTATAATGATGTTGATTCATGATAACATGAACTATATTACAGAATAGTTTAAAAATTAACACATGTTATAAAGATATATGCATATTACTGGAACATATTTGCGATAAATTTCTTTAAATGCACACGAAAATTGATACAAATACATACATGCGATGAACGTTCAAGCATTATTGAAAAGTACCAAGTGCTTATTTTTCCTGTTATAAGTGGCCACTAATATTATTTTCCGACGAAAAAGGTGGGGCACCTCTTATATTTGGAGGACCGCTTATATTTTTTTACAGATTTCTACAGATTTATGTTTAAATTTTGTTTAAATATAATATTAATTATATTTTTGAAAAGACACCCAATAGAAAAAATTAAAACAAATAAAAACTCAAATTCACAAAGATTTGCGCGCATTTTTTCAATTTTAATGCATATTATTTATTGATAAAGAAAATATTGAGTTTAATTTAACCGACATATTTTTATGGTTGACAATATTAATTTTCATTTTTATCCGTAATAAATTTTTAACTCTTTAATTAAAATTAGCCATAAATGCCAATTTATCAAAAATATAATGCCATTTTTTATTTTTTATGCCAATTTTGGGTCACCCTAATTATAAATTAAAATTTATTAAAAAATATAAAATACTGTTAAGATGGAAAAGTGGGGGTTACTGATCTCAACACTATGACTCCAATAAATAAAAATAGGTATAAATATAGTATATATTTAATGTGGTTGTGCGTATTTAAATTAAATAGAATTGCGAATAAAGAACAAACTCCTTTCTTTTTACAAAACTTTTGTTAATTCTGAATTTGTTAATTCCTGCTGTTTATCTCAGCCTGCAAGAGATCGATGGCTCCTGTGTAGCACAACGATCGCAAAGTCAATGAAAGAGCTGGATAAGCAAGTGGGAATTATATTGGGGCATAATTACTTTGGTATTACTTTGTATTCGCTTAATTTTAACTACACCAGGATAATAATTTATCCTTCAAAAATTCTTTACCTCTGAAGTAAATTGAAATTTCTTAAAACGTGATTCCTCTCGATGCTGGGTTTTCTTGAAAAATCTCCTCTCCCGATACAATGAATAATTTCCCTTTATATAGTCGGTCCTATTCAATTTCCTTTCCTCACTGATTGAAATCACGATTCAATCTTTGATATAAATTAATTAGTTTTGTTGAACTAATATGTTGTCACGTTTCTCCTATTTTTAGTTTTCGTGGTAAATTTGTTTTCGCTTTGCAATTTTTGCGTCTGAAATTTCTCCTCAAAATTATTCCTCTCTAAATTATTCGCCCCTGGTTCTCGTTTTGAACCAGTATTTATAATAAATAATATTTATTTAATATATTATTAGTAATATTATAATTACTATTTATAGTATCAGTATAATTAAATATCCAAATATAGTAATTTTTTATTGTTTTGCAATCAAGGCTCCAGGCCTATCCCTAACAATACTACATTTATCATTATCTGGTTAATTATTATTTGTCTCGCGTCTGTGTGCGCTTTTCTTTTTAGTTTTGGCTGTGTGCGCACACAGACGCGAGCAAGAGGTAGTTTGTCAATTTCTTTTGAATTTAGTTGAATTGTAATTTTTATTGATGTTGAATTGTAGATTTTAGAAATTCGAGATTGGAGTTGTTTTGTTTTTAAAAAAGGGAAGTTCGAGAAATTGGGTTTCGGTTTCAAGAAATTTTTGGTGGTTTTTACAAAAGTTAAATCGTTTAAAAAACTGGATGAAGTTCCTTGTTAAAATGGCTTCAGGTGTCAAATGTGATCCTTCTTATTTCGATGAAGCCCGTGAATTCATTGAAAATGGCAGAAAATTTGGTGGAGTATTGGTTCACTGTCTGCTGGGAAGATCAAGAATTGGTCCAAACGATGCGATTGAGACAATTAAGGAAAAGTCATTATATGTCCAAATGATGGATTCATGAAACAATTAAAGATATATTTCAAACGTGAATTATAGTGGTGATCACCGAAATGATGAGTACAAACAATTTATCCGCTTATTGTCTCCAGATGAAATCAACAAATGCGCAAATACAGTTTCTCAAGCTCAATCTAATTTATCAGCATCTTCAAAAGATCTAGTTCAATTCAAATGTAGAAAGTGTCGATTTTTATTATGCGACAATTCAAGTGTTGTTGAGCACAGTAAGATGAAAGCTTCGAAAGCGATAATGAAAACACGGTTTGCAATGAGGAAATACTTATCGAAGCTCCTTCCTTGGATTGATAGCAGCAATGAAGATGGTGAATGAAAATGACAGTGTTAAGAATAAAAGTTGATAATGAGTTATTTTGAATCTGAGCTTAATCATTGGTAGCAGAGCGTGGTTCCGGCTAGCCAGCCGGAACAAGGTAATTAAATGTATTATAAACGGTCTTTTTTGGGTTTATATATATTATGTAAATATTATGTTTATTATGTAATTAATAATATTTTTAGTAATTAAGATGTATTATAAAAAATCTTGTTCATGCATATTATGTATATATTATAATACTTTTGTAAAATTAAACATCTCCCTTCCCTACCGAGCGTGGGAAAGTGCTGCTATGGGCCCCAGCACTCTTTCTAAAGGGGGAAGCCAGGGGAAACAGGGTAAAGAACAGAGCTGAGTCAAGGGTGAGGGCGAGCGGGGTAATGGGTTTTGAGTTGCGATGGCGAAAGTATAAATCAAATATTTGTCAAGACTCTTACTGGTAAGACAATTACTCTTGACGTAGAATGGAATGACACAATTGAAAAGATAAAAGGAAAAATCCAGGACAAAGAAGGAATTCCGGTAAATTGTCAAAGGTTAGTCTACGCCGGGAAGCAATTAGAAAATAAAAGAATTTTGAATGATTATAGGATACAAGTAGGTTCGACACTTCATTTGTCACTCAGGCTGTGCGGTGGCAATGACGAAGAGATTTTAGAAGAAGGACTGTGGAAAAAGAGAATGAAAAAAGGAAAATTAACGAGATTGAGAAACAAGATTCTCAATGATATAAATGGGAAGGATGTTAGCGAATGGTTGGCGGAATATGAAGATCAAAAGGAGAGTCTAGATGAAGAATTAGGGGATCTGAGAACGATCAATAAAAAATTGCAAAGATTGGACATCACTGCAATCTTAGATAAAGACCTGCAAGAGATCGAGGAAAAACATCAAATAATTGGGGCATTGATGGAAAGAAAAGCCAATCAATCTTTTATGGAAGAGAAGGAAAATGTGAATGATGATACCATCAAGAAGAGTAACTCCGTGCATAAAAGAAAACTGGAAAGTCTACAGAAAATTACAATACCGGTCTTTGAAGGCAAGATGAAAGAGTATGAACCATGGAAAGCAGCTTTTACGGCGTGTGTTGACGAAGCGGAAGGTGATGAGGTTGAAAAGATGTTTCACCTGCACAAGTACCTTCACGGAGAGCCATTAAAGTTAATTGAAAATCTAGGATATTCGGCAGAGCTTATCAAATGGCAAAAGAGAAGTTGGATAGGCGATATGGTGGGGATGAAAGGATATATTTATCAATGTTAGAGGAGATGGAACAGTTCAGGCCAATTCGAGAAGGAGATTTGAAGGATCTAGACTCATTTGTTGGTTTATTAGAAACGGTCACCGTGCGATTTAAATCCACTGGGAAAGAATCCGAGTTAAAGACTGGATATCTTTTTCAAAAGTGTTTGGGCAAGTTAACGACGAATCTGGTGTATAAATGGAAAAAAGACAAAATAGAAAGGAATTGCGGGAGGACGATAGAGGATTTGAGAAGATGGATACAACAAGAAGCGGAGATCCTAAGGTCCACCAACGAGGTGTGTATGGGACTAAACCAAGCACCAGGGCTATGATGGGTCAAGAGTAGAAGGGTGTCTAGGGGAAGAGAAAGATTCAATCCAGGAGGTCGGACGCATTTTACGGGGCAACAGATGGCAGAGTTAAAAGTGGAACAGTTATACAGTGTGAATAACTCTAACGGCTATAGATCAAAGTGTGTACACTGTGGTGGTCAACATTACCTAGACCAATGTGACAAGTTCAAGCAACTTACCATTCCAAAAGGAAGAAGTCATCGAAGAAAAGAAACTGTGCAGGAATTGCTTCAAAAGAAATCACATGGCCAAGGAATGTCGTAAAGAATCTTTCTGCAAGGTTACCGGATGTAAGCAAAGGCACAACGAATTATTACATGAAAGACAAATTAGTGAGGAGAGTGAAAAGGGTAACAACACGATGCTGACCCAAAAAGGGATGAACGAGAAAAACCTAAGACCTTACCTTAGTTTAAGAACAATTCCAATCTACTGGAAAATGGGAACAAGAAAATAAAAGTCAATGCACTGTTAGATGATGCAAGCTCAGTAAGCTACATCAATCTAAGAATTTTAAAGGAGCTTGGGTTAAAAGGGGTGGAAAAGAGGACACCGATAGGGGTTATCGGAGGTAATGTCCAACAAATGATGGCTACTCCAGTGACCATGAAGTTAATTAGTAATGACGGCCGATTGACGAAAAACTTCAACGCACTGGCCGTAACAAATATCACGGGAGAAATGAAGGTAGTAAATTGGGCCAGAGAAAAACATAAGTGGACTCACCTGAAGGGCATCCATTTTCCGATGCTAGACGAGAGACAGCAGTTGAAGTGTTAATTGGCGCGGATTATTTAACGCTTCAACGAGCACTCAAAGAAATCGATGGTAAGTTGGATGAACCGATTGCCCGTTTTAACTCCACTTGGCTGGACATGTGTGGGAAGAACCTCGGTGGGAAGAACTTGAGCCACCAAAGCAATTTCATACGAACGTTCTTCGGCAATGGCGAGGATTTGCAACGACAAATGGAGCGATTTTGGGAAATTGATGATAGCGGCTTTAAAGGAAAAATATATTTGCAGCGAAAGACCAGGCGATTTATGAGAAAACCAAATCTGAGATGAAGAAAGTAGACGGACATTTCGAGGTAAAAGTGCCATGGAAAGAGTCACCAACAGCTTTGCCCAATAGTGAAAAAATGGCAGAAAGTCGACTGCGAAGTTGGACAAGAGGCTTGAAAAGGAAGACTTACGAACTGAGTATCAGGATATTTTGAATGGTTACCTGAAAAAAGATTATATAAGTATTGTAAAAGAGAAAATGATGCCTGGAGATTCGGAATGGATATTACCACACTTTCCCGTGGTTAGAAGAGATAAGGACACCACGAAAGTGCGTATTGTGTTTGAGGCAGCAGCCAGGTGTAATGGGGTGGGACTTAATGATATGGTGGAAGTTGGACCAAAATTACAAATGAAGTTTTTGATATTTTAATACGTTTCCGTCGATTTTCCGTAGCTGTTGTTTGTGATATAGCAGAAATGTATCTGCAAATAAGAATGGCTTTTGAAGACAGGAAATATCATCGGTTTTTTATGGTCAACTGGGGGGAAAATTATGAAGTATGAGTTTAATCGGTTAGTGTTTGGTCTTAATGCATCTCCCATTCCTTGCCCAGCTAGTCGCGCAAGAGAACGCAAAGAAATTTGAAAAGGACTACCCAAAAGTGACAGAATCTGTTTGCAAGTCTACGTATATGGACGACACATGGACTCTGTTGATTCTGAAGAAGAAGGAATGAGGCTGAAAGAGGGGGCTAGAAACAGTTTGGGCAATGCCGGAATGCGGCCTAGAAAATGGCTGTCCAACTCGGAAAGAATTATGGCGACAATCCAATTGAAGAACGAGCTAAACACTGAATATTGAAAAGGAAACGACAATGGCCGTCAAGACCCTAGGTTTGAAATGGTACTCGGAAGACGATGAATTAGTTTTCAAGTAGATCTGCCGAATGAAGAATTTTTATCGAAAGAAAGGTATTGAGCATAGTGGCAAGAATCTTTGATCCATTGGGACTGTTAGGCCCATTCATAATCATAGGGAAAATGATTATTCAGAAGTTGTGGTTGTCAGGGCTTGATTGGGACGAAAAGCTACCTCCAAAGTTGAATAAAGAAATACACAAGTGGGTAGAGGACACAAATAATCTCGGAGATCTGCGAATTGCGAGATGTTTAAGGACTCAAATGAAAAATGAATGGCAATTACATGTCTTCTCCGACGCGTCAAGCACCGCATATGGGTCAGCTATATATCTACGGGAAGAAAACTATGGTGGGACCTAAAAGTGTGTTAATTGCGTCAAGGGCAAAGGTAGCTCCAGTGCAAATTATAAGTATACCAAGGTTGGAATTAATGGCAGCGTGTACTGGAGTTAAATTAGCAAGACGGGTTTCAGAAGTGCTAGGGAAACCGATGAGTGAGATATGGTTCTGGTCCGATAGTAAAGACGTAATACATTGTGTTCGAAATTATTCGAGACTATTCAAGCCATTCGTAGCTAATCGAATTGGGTTCATTCAAGAAATGACCAAACCTGGGCAATGGCATTATGTTCCAACAAGTGAAAATCCATCGGATTTGATCACAAGAGGATTATCGGCATCGGATTTGATAAACAGCACCATGTGGTGGGAGGGACCGAAATTTCTACTAGAACCAATGGGAAATTGGCCGGCGACGGAGTTAAACCAATCCAGTGTAACAAAGGAGTTGCGAAAGGGAATAACAATGATGGCATGTGTAGAGGGGCAAAGACGAATAGGGAACACGGACTGTTTCAAAGTAGAAACCTTTTCCTCATGGCAGAGATTGATCAGGGTGCGGCCTGGGTGGATGCGATTTATTTTGAACACGAGAACGACACAGTCCCAAAGAAGCACAGGGCAACTGACAACTGAGGAGCTTAAAAGAATGGAACTCAATGTAATTAAAGGAGAGCAGGCGAAGTTTTTCTCTGAGGACCTGGCACGACTTATCAAGAATGAAAGGGTAGATATCAGAAGCCGTTTGTTAAAGTTGACACAGTTTTAGATGAGATGACTGTGGTACGAAGTAATAGCCGCATAATTCATGCAAAGAATTACCATGGGAGACAAAATATCCAATAATTCTATCGGACAAGAGTTGGGTCACCAGACTAATCATCAAAGATTGCCATGAAAGTTTGAGCCATTATGCAGGAACTCAACATGTCTTAAGTGTGTTGAACGAAAAATATTGGATTTTGAAGGCCAAAGTAATGATCAAAAAATGTGAGACAGATTGCGGAATGTGTAGAAAAAGAAAAGCTAAAGGAATGAGTCAAATAATGGCACCGTTACCGGCATTCAGGGTTTCAGAACCTTTTAGAGCCTTTGTTCACTCGGCAGTAGATTTTGCAGGACCGTTTGAAACTAAAGTAGGCAGGGGAAAGGTGAGAAATAAAAGGTACATTTGCCTATTCGTATGTTTAAAGTCACGGGCGGCGCATATTGAAATGGCATATGGGTTGGACACAGACTCATTTATTCGAGCGTTTATGAGGTTTGCAGCGAGGCGGGGGATGCCAAAATGATGATTTCAGACAATGGCACAAATTTTATAGGCGCCACTTCTACAGTAAAGAATTTTGTAATCGACAACTATAAGACTCAAAGAGAGTTGTCGAAGCATCAATGCAGTTGGATTTTCAATCCTCCAGCAGCACCGCATTTTGGGGAGTTTTGAGTCCATGATCAAATCGGCAAAGCGAGCAATGGATGCCATACTGACCAGTGCAGATGTGACCGATGAGGAATTGGGAAATGTTTTGACAAGGGCTGAAATGTTGATAAATTCTCGGCCCTTAGTGGTTCAGGCAGTAGACAGTAAGGAAGACACTGTGCTAACTCCAAATCATTTATTAATTGCCGGTTGGAAAGGAGAAGCTGTGGAAAATATAGAACTGAAGAAAATGTCATCTACGGTGTTTCGGTGGAGACGAATTCAGGAGTTAACCGAACACTTTTGGCGGCGATGGATGAAAGAATTGGTCCCGTGCTGGCGGCAAAGGGCGAAATGGAATAAGATAGAAGCTGATGTTAAGACAGGGTCAACAGTGTGGGTCTTAGACAAAAAGAATGAGTATGGGAAGTGGCCAATGGGGAGAGTAATCGAAGTGATACCTGGAGAAGACGGAAAGCTACGCGTGATGAGGATAAAATGTGAAGGAAAGGAGGTATTAAGATGCATATCCAAATTATGCTTGATCGCAAAAGAAGGAGAAGTTAATGGGGATTGAGAGATTGACACCAAAGTGTCAAGGGGGGGAGGATGGTTAATTATTATTTGTCTCGCGTCTGTGTGCGCTTTTCTTTTTAGTTTGGCTGTGTGCGCACACAGACGCGAGCAAGAGGTAGTTTGTCAATTTCTTTTGAATTTAGTTGAATTGTAATTTTTATTGATGTTGACTTGTAGATTTTAGAAATTCGAGATTGGAGTTGGTTTTGTTTTAAAAAGGGAAGTTCGAGAAATTGGGTTTCGGTTTCAAGAAATTTTTGGTGGTTTTTTACAAAAGTTAAATCGTTTAAAAAACTGGATGAAGTTCCTTGTTAAAATGGCTTCAGGTGTCAAATGTGATCCTTCTTATTTCGATGAAGCCCGTGAATTCATTGAAAATGGCAGAAAATTTGGTGGAGTATTGGTTCACTGTCTTGCTGGAAGATCAAGAATTGGTCCAAACGATGCGATTGAGACAATTAAGGAAAAGTCATTTATATGTCCAAATGATGGATTCATGAACAATTAAAGATATATTTCAACGTGAATTATAGTGGTGATCACCGAAATGATGAGTACAAACAATTTATCCGCTTATTGTCTCCAGATGAAATCAACAAATGCGCAAATACAGTTTCTCAAGCTCAATCTAATTTATCAGCATCTTCAAAGATCTAGTTCAATTCAAATGTAGAAAGTGTCGATTTTTATTATGCGACAATTCAAGTGTTGTTGAGCACAGTAAGATGAAAGCTTCGAAAGCGATAAATGAAAACACGGTTTGCAATGAGGAAATACTTATCGAAGCTCTTCCTTGGATTGATAGCAGCAATGAAGATGGTGAAATGAAATGACAGTGTTAAAGAATAAAAGTTTGATAATGAGTTATTTTGAATCTGAGCTTAATCATTATCATTAACATAAACATCCATATCACATATTATTTTCTAAAAAAACTTTTACCTTTTACCTTTTGATTATTATTTGTCATTTTTCTTTTAATAATTTATTTATTGATAATTATCTAAAAGAAAACATAATAAATATTTAACAACATCAACAAAATAATATCTTACTTATTTGATAAAAATTTATCGATTAATTTGACATTTGAATTTATGATTAAAACATTAGTTAATTATCTAAGCAATTACCGTTAACAACCAAATAGAATCTTCTAGAATTTTTTTATATAACTAAGATTAATCATTTTATTCATAGATAAATATTAACTAATTATCGTATCTAAATAATTATGTTACCAATCAACTAGAATGTTCTAGAACATTCTAGGTTGATCTATAATGTTATATTAATATGTAACTAATAAATATGATTTTGATGCAAGTTAAATTAACTACCAAAGTTTATAAATTTTTATTAAATTGACAAAAAATATAATGAAACGTTTAAACATAGTTATTAACCAAAAATGTAACTCTAATTTTTTTATATATTTCCAGTCACCATTTTCTTTGATCCATGGGTAAATCTTTGTAATTTCTTGCATTGACCAATTCATATATATTTTGAATGTTCATTTGGACATAAAATACGAATCTTTCTAACGTACATTAAGTTGACGATGACTTTAGACCAACATATACCATCCTCAAACAATGATTGAATGTTTTTTTCTGATTATTTTCCGATGTTAAAATAGAATAGAAATCAGTGGTACATCGAATCTCTACTTCTTTTATTATTTTCAACAAACAATTTATTGGTTGATCATCACTTTTATAAATTAAACCATTGACAATTGCGATTATGTATTCATTCATTGTAAAAATGAATGTATCTTGAAATAAATATGCAAGACTAATACATATTTGGATTGGTTAATGTAACAAGTATTTGATTTGTTGATAAAATCAACAAATGAGAGATTTATGAGACAGTATGTGTATAGAACATAAAATTTATCATTATTTCAAATGTTGAATATGAAGAAGGGAGCAACCGTTATTTAAACCAACTTATATTTTTTATGAGCATCAAATACATTTACTAGTCAATCCAATCGAGTACAATTTGTTGATTCCTGTTGAACTAGTGAAAAATAGTTACAATTACTGAATTGAAGAACTCTCTAAGGAAGATCAAGAAACGATTACTACAATATTTGGACGAATCAACAAGCATTTTATAGTTAATGAAAACGGTTCATTCATGGCATCCCATCATCGAAATTTTATGACGAAGACAAGAATCCAAATTCCATTTAACGGTAATGTTAAATGGACTATGAAAATTCTCATTCAAGGTTATAAAATAGCGCCAAGTACAGCAATATTACCTATATGGAAGATTGTTAGTGGAAAATTGTAAAGAAATTATAGTGTGTTAATATCTTGTGTTATTTTATTAAATAAATGTTTCTGTTTAAAAATCTTATTGTTATGATATAATAATTTGGTTGTCATAATAATATTTAAAATTTTAAATAATCAATATAATTACATAGAGTTAACCATTATTTTCAATAATGTTAGTAAATATTAATTACCGTGAACGGGTTTCATTAAAAGTTATACAAAATATGAATTTTCCTTATATTAAGCCTCAACAAATAATAGATAAAACCGATAATTATACAATTATATTCTTCAAAATATCGAATAATGGGTTGCAAAAGACCTATTGAAAGTATACATTATTGAAAGTATACATGTTCATCTTCAATCTTGTACAATTACTATTGATATCAAACAACTAATTAATTTGCAATATTTGTCAAGAAAACAAAATGCGTATATGAACCAGGAATACTCCCGGATTTGCGTCTTATAACCCTTTGTGTGTAAACTTGTTTTCTTGGGGAAAAATAGTTGTACTTGGTTTAAAATTCTAAATTATAATTGAATTGTCAACAAAATTATAAATGATGTAAAGGATTTGATTGGTTCACAAAAACTATAAATATTGTACACTTTAACATTTGTTTCATTTATTACAATGTCACAACTGTTCGGAAATCGGTAAATAAATATATTTTATTCTTAAACTTTTATAATTATGCTTAGATTATCAAATAAAAATTCTAATTAATAAAGTGGTTGAGATTTATCCGGAAATCAAAGATGAAATTATAAACTATGCTCCTGAAATTGCAGCAACCAAAATAATTCAGGCAATCGAGATCAACATGGAGCGCATAATTTTTCACCATAAATTTATGATGTATGGATATGAAAAGCAAACTCAATTACTAAAAGATTCATGCTGTCAATATCAATGTCAAAAATGCATTACTTACAAAAGAAAACAAACAGTAAACAGTCTATTTATCGAATTGTATAAATATTTCAAATAGTTTTTAATAAATGTTTCATTGTTTTGAAAATAAAATTAGAAATAGTTAATATTTTTTAAATTGTGCGCGAAAAATAATTTTTAAAACAAAAAATCGAGATCTCTGATATGAATTACATATGAAACTAAAACATTGGTATTGTTGGGTTTTATGATATCAAAATCAACAGTTGGTTACTCTGACTTCACGTGTTCCAAAATCAATAAACACAAACTCCCAACGTATATTTGTTTTATAAAAATTTACAACTCTCAACAATTAATTACACTGTTGGTTAACCACAATTCTCACACAATTTCTGATCGGACTCCGCTCTGGATGTTCTCAACCTTGTACGATCTTAAAAATAAGTTCACCTTTCGATTTGGTTCCGCTCTCCGATCCAATCTCTTTTAACACTCCTTGTCTAACTCTTCAATTTTTCTTATAATCCTTTTTTTCCTCTAACTCCTACTGTCAATTTCTTCTTCCCTATCTAAAGCTACCGCCGATTATGTGAATTTTGAGTTTCCTTATATACTCCCATAATTGTTGTAATTCCCCATTTTTGACCTAATTGGTTTTGACTTATTTGGTTATCATTCCCTAATCAGCTATTTCTGTTGACCCTTTTCGTAATTCCCCTTCCTTTGTTTACCCCCGTTTATCCGGTTGATTGTATAATTGCCCTCTGAATTCCTCGTTTGTTTACCCTTCCAAATTGCCATGCTCGGGTTTTCTTCATCGCTCGGGTTCTCCATTGGCTCGGACTTTCCCTTAGCTCGGGTTTCCCTCTAGCCAATGAATTAATTAATTAATATTTTACTTTTTTTCATATTTGTCTGTTTTGCGACCCTTTCTAAACATTTTCTAACAATTTCTTGCTCACTTTCTTCTTTACCATCCCCTAATCTACCCCTCTCCCGTTTTACAGCTTCAATTTCAATAACTTTTCACTTTATTCTACTTCCTCAGGTTTACGCATTTTTCATTTCATGTACCCTTTTATAGTTCTGTTTTTATCATATCTTTCTTTGCCATTGCTTCTCGGCTTGACTGCCATTCAATTTCGGTATTCCTTTTAATCTGAACTATATAATTTAATAATTTATTTTTAAAACCTCAACAGTATTAATATCTCTATTCATATTGGCTCTATATATTAATTAAACGAGTTTATATAAACAAATAGTTATATAAACAAATAGTTACCGCAATAGCAGTATACATTTGAACAAATATTTAAAATCTCACTATAGAATCTTACTATAGAAAGTTGAAAATCTTACTATAGAAAGTTGAAAGTCCCATCAAAATATGTAAAGTTTAAGATGCAGTCATAAATTAAAGCGTTGTAAATATTTCAAGTCCGTCGGACAGCCGAATTTTCGAGAATTATCGATTGTTTTTACCTTTCCTTAATTCCTGTGAGAGCTAAGAAACTTTTTGAGGATTTTATTTCGGAATCTTCTTAGTTGAATCAAGATGCAACTTTTTTGTTAAGGATGTCTCGACTAAATATACTTGGTTTTCAATGTTCCAAAAATTATTTCTTAAAAAATGCGAAATTTATATCGAAAAGAAATCTTTTCGTTGATTTCATATAAAATGGTCTGAGTCGACATATAACAAATCTTTTTTAGTGGACCATGTCTGGGTGAAATCTTAAAATCTAAGAAAAGCACCTCTGACTATAGTCAGAAATTGCACTTTTAAGTCATAATTTTCACTTTGCACTTTTTTCACTAAAATCAATAATAGCACTTTTTAATCAATATACACATAAAAAATTATATACGTGATTGATTTGATCAAACTTATTGATCAAACGTGCGATAACGCATCGATTAAACGCGCAATAAATCATCAATCAAAACGGTTAGTGGTATATATGCGCGATAACTCATACTGATTCATGGGGCTCACATCTACCTACTGACATAAGAATGATTATGATCAGCATGTTGATCTATGCTGTAAGAATCAGACTGGCACAACACTTTATACACTCCTCAAAAATAGAGACTTATTATTTACAGATTATTCAAAAACAGTTACACCATCCTTTGTGTTTTATGCCGATTTTGAATCGGTTTTACCTGAACATACCATTCACACCAAATTCACCTACCCATATCAGCAGGTCTTTACTAACTAATAATTATAATCATATTAAATTTTATTTTGATTTTTTGGTCCTGATTGTACTTTCGAATGTTTGAGGAAGGTGGAGGAAATTGCTACCACAATGTCCTGTCATATTATGAGCTCGAAGGCCGTAAATGAATATCTACTTTATCTTTTGCTCAGGAACGTGCCTATCAAGATAGTACTACCTGTTATTTGTGTAAAAAAAATATAATTAATCCTGTTAGAGATCATTGTCATTTCACTGGTAGATATTTAGGCGCTGCATACAGGAAATGTAATTTCTCTCGCAGGATTAATAGATAGTCTTTCATAGTCTTTATTTTAATAGTCTTTCATAATTTAAGAGGCTATGATTTGCGCGATATTTAAAACATGACCTCAATGATTTTCCCTTTTGGGAGTAAACATTATCCTACTTCAACAGAGAAATTTATTCTTTAATTGCTTATATTAGCAAATTGCCTGTCGCTTTATTGACAGCATGCAATTTGTTAATTGTTCTTTAGCTAAAGCTGTGAAAAACATTTACTATTTTTCCTTTAACTTCGTCTGTCTTTCAGGGTCGATAAATTCATTCAAAAGGTATCTTATAATTTCCAACTTCTTTGGATGTGCTTGAATCTACTTTGGAATTACCCCATAATCTGGTTTGATGTTACAAAAGATGAGGACGCTAAGGCTCAACTAATTTCGAGACAGCATAACTGTCATCAATTTGTTAGATTATATGTTAAAGTACCTCAAATTAGACGTATACCTTGCAGATTATTTCCAACAATGTGGAAAGGCCAATCATACAATGATCTTGATTCTCTTCATTTCTATGGAATTTCCGGTATGCCTTCGGCCTCTGCGCTTCTGACATTAACGGAACCCAAAGAACTTCTGCAAGACATTGAAATATATAATTTGAATGTATGAATGCGGATATTGAAATACTTCCATATGGGTATACTAAGGAAGTGATATCGATATTCCGGAATGTATGCATGATGTTTTGAATGATTTCCGCTTGTGCCGGAAAAAGCTATGCCTGTCTAATTCAAAAGTTGAGAAGGCTGATGCCTACGCATGAGCCATGAGGAACTATGTTCTTCATTGAGGCTTCTCAAACTATACAGAGAATTAGGTGCGGTTGTTGTAAATATTCATAGAGCTATTAAATTTAAACAAGCAACTATATACATTAGGGTGGGTCGAATGTTAATAAATTTTGAGTTCAAGAAAGGAAACATGGTTAAAAAGTTGTATTTTGGTATAGAAAAATCGAATCAAACCATTTTACTTAGATTTATGGACATTTACTGCTCCCAACTTTTCTCCGAAAATGCAGTTTCAACATAAGTGTGAAAACAATGTAATTTGGCTAGTGTCGGAATGTGTTTTGCGCCTTTGTCCATATTTAGATGTAGCTTTCTTAAGAGCTTATAAGTATATTATTTACTCTCTTGGGCTGAGATAGTATATTCTGTGTCCTCATCCCGCATTGAAATATATCCTGACAACGTCAGTGATTAGGAAGGGCCAAATTTGAATTATCCTTTTCAAAGACAAAATCAACTTTCGAAATTATTTTTTATTAAAAACATCCAGCCAAAAGTTAGAAATGTATTAGCGAGGGCATAAAAAGAAGAACATGAAATCAGCTCTTGCTTTGCACCTTGGGCAATCCTTCCTTGATTTTTACACAGTAGTACCATACCATGTCTGGACTTGTGACCAAACACTTTGCAACTGGCAGAAGAACATCTTTGATGGCTCTTTCAACGGCTTGAGAATGACAGGGAATTGTAATGTAATTTTCTTATCATCTTCAATTCATGATCCAATATATGAGATAAAAGAGCTTTCTGTTGAATTCTAAACTTATCTTTACTTTCATCACTAGCGGCTTTCACTCTCCGTGTCACTTCTTGAGTCGGATGTAGATCGTTAACTTCAGTGCCATTATTTCATTTTTCATTTGTTTTCCTTTCCTGTAGGGCTGCTTTTCGTTTGTTCTCTTCAATTTTGAGGTTTCCTGTCGTCCGTATTTCCGATTTCATGTTTCTGGTAGTTTGTTGGTCAATCCAAACTCCACTCTAAGGTAGGAATTTTCAAGGCCAATCGGCATGTACACCATCATTAACATTTGCAGCAACATATGTCAAACAATTTGGAAAACGAGCTTAACTTATCTTGAAAATTTGGCAGATGACTCTTGCATTCTGGATACTTCGTCTAATTCACGCACTTTTGATATTAGTCGCTTGACACGAACCACAATACTACTGAACTCAACAGTTGGGATACTTGCCTTCATATAATTTCCTTCACCTTATTTGCGAGAAGAGTTGCTTGTTCGTTAAAGCCAGTATGAAATTGCGTACATTTCTCATTGTAACAGTAATCACGAAACACATCTTCACAAGTAGGTAATTGGTTTCTGGGTAGTTCACAAGTTTGACCAAACAGACAATGACGTGATTTACTTCTTGTTTTGCGAAATTGCTTATTTCTCTGTCCCTTCATAACTGCTCTTCTGTACTCAGCTCTGGCAAAATAAAAGTGAATCATCAAGTTAACTTTTTTAATTAGGTCCAGCAAACACTTGACATCCAATCGAAACAAATTAAATTATCTGAGTTTAGACTGACTAGTAGTATCCATGTGGATTATGTGTTGACTGTAGTGTGTGTGTGTGTTAGTATTGTTCAGAAGAAATTGTCTTTGTGAGTGCTTGTGTGAAGGTGCTTCCGTGAATTAACCTCTCTATACATGCACGCGTTAGCTTGGACTTGTGAATAGAGTATGTCAAAAATGGTCTTTCTGCAAGCGTGTGACTGCTTGCAGGATGAATTTACAAAGGCACGTGTGCGAGCATTTTTACTGGGATAGTACTAATATATACAAACAAAAGTTGGGACCTGTAAACCCTTTTAAACAGCAGTCTTTTGCAGGGATATTTCATTTTCTAGCATAAGCACAACTTTTTAGGCATGTTTGGAGAAAAAAAAAATTTCGACCCACCCTAATATACATAGACTCAAAAACTGAGTTAAGATCTCAGTCTACAAGAAAAATCTATAGGGACTTGTTTAAATTATATAACAATAGCAAGTACGGTAAATCCGTAGAGAATTTTAAGAAAAGAATGAATTTGAGGCTATGCAATTCAGCTGAAAAGATGATTATGTATGCTTCAGAACCGACTTTCAGAAAATCGATCAGTATTGACGGTGATATGATTGCCACTCATTTAGAAAAGGACTATGTTTAGACAGACCTAGTTATATAGGTCAAACATTACTAGATCTATCTAAACTGCGGATGTACCAGCTCCAATATTGGAGAAATACAGGCGACAGTTTAATTGTATAATAAATATTATTGCCGGTGATACCCATAGTTTCTTTCTCGAGATTAAAAACCTCAAATTAAATATTTTACTACCTCAGATGATCTCCAATAATTTATTAGATACTTCAAACTATTATCCTTCACACCCCTTGTATTCAGTAACCTTGAATCGGTCATCGGGAAGTTCAAAGATGAGAGCAAGAGATTAGGTTACTATGAATGGGTTTTCTTACGCCCAAAATGTTATAGTCTTTTAGACAGTAAGGAAACACTTAAAGCTAAGGGAGTTAAATTACCGGGGACATCTATTATAGATTTATAATAAACCACCAAACATATCTTGACTGTTATCACACAAATCAGGTGATTTCTGTACTGCAGACTAGAATAGGTACTAGAAATCGCCAGATATTTACTTTTAAAAATTCTAAAATTGCTCTATCAAAAAATGACAATAAGCACGAGTGGATAGGGAAAAACATAAGTTTTGCATTTGGTCATTATTTATGAGTTGCCATTAGTGATAATGTTAATGACGAAGAATTCGGTCCAGCTCCAAGTGACAGTTTTGATAACAGCTCCTGAGATGAAGATGAAAATGACGAATGAAAAACTTGCGTTATAAAAACTTGTATAAAATGTAAATAAAAAGTTGTGATACAAAAATCTTGTGAAAAAAATATATATTTTGTGAATAATCCAAATAAATATTGTAAAAATATATTTCGTTGTTTACTTTTATAAAATATTTTTATAAGTATTTTCAAGGAAAAGTTTTTAATGATTGAGCTTTTAATGAAAAGTTTTTTTTCAAAGTTTATTTTTATATGATAATAATAATAAAACTTGATAAAAAAATAAAAATTATAAAACTTTGTAATAAAACTTGATGATAATAATAATGATAATAATAATAATAATAATAATAATGATAATAATAATAATAATAATAATAATAATAATAATAATAATAATACCCTTGTGAGATATTGAGTGTGAGCAGTACCGTTGCGAGCAGTCCCCCTATGGGGACAAAATATTTTGTCGGATAAGCTCAGAGCATACTTTTTACACAAATTAACGACATTATTGAAATCATTGTGGCAACCAGTGATTGCATTGTTGCTGTGAGGCAGTTTATCGATGACGCACGAATATGGATTCCACAGCTCAATTGTGAATCTTGACGGACCTCTTCGTTCTCTTTATGAAATCACAGTTTACTTCAATTTCTTTTACGCTGGATCCACAGTTAGAATATATTTTAATTTAAGTCAAGCATTTTTTTTGGTCATCTTTCAGTTTAGTTTGTTATTTTTTATTTATTTTGACCGTACCATTTTGTCCGTTTCTATTTTGTCCCGCCATCCTCAAAATCAATGGAATCACTTCCATCAGAGAATGATTCATTTCCTTTCAAAATACCTTTTAGTATTTCCATAGCGAGACACAGAAGCAGTAAAAATTTATTTTTTGTAATTTTTTAATGATTTTTGTTTTGTTTTGATTGGGGTCATAAAATGACCTTAACGGTACTTTAATTTTTTTATATAGATTATATTTTTATAATAAGGAATATGCATAAAAACATAGGAGTTGTAGGAAAAAGTTTCATTAATTTGTAGATTCATAAGAAAACAAATAAATATGGCTGGAGCATAGAATGACACTATTGGTAAAATAAGAGTTAAATATATACATATTGAAAATTTTGTATTTATTTTTTTGTGAAAGGTAATAAATTGTTATACTAAAAGAAGTTTATTAACCAGTGTTATTTTGGTTATTTATATACAAATCATCAAGTTGAAATTTTGGTAACTTCAACATGTGGGAATTCCTTCTTAGACTTGTATCATGAGTCTCGTCAATTAAATACTTATTAGATTCTATATTCTATATAATTGTTTTCCTGTCATGAATTTATCAAATATTTGCGTTTCCAATCTTGATGGTAAAAAGTCATTTTCTTTATGTTTCTAATGACTTAGTTATTTTACTATTTCATTGCACTGACTCACGTGTGGATCAAATTATCTGAATCCGAAAATAAAGTAAGGTTTTCACTTAGCATATAAAATACTAATCCTAATGCTACAAACACGAGCCTTGTATATATGTTCATTCAGGGACGCTCCTAGCGGGCGTGCAACGCGTAGGTTGCATGCAGACGGCCGTTTGAAAGGGCTGCAAATTTAAAATAAAAACTATTTCCAAAAAAAAATTTAATTTTGTAAAATAAAAAAATATTACGACTATTTTGTGCGTGTGGTTTCATTGAACGCACTCCAGCTTAATTTTCATATATCTGTCATTATCGTATCAAAGTCATTTAGTGTTTTAATTTTTGAATCAAATCAACATTTCAAGTTTAAAAATTTATAAAAATCAATTAGAGATTTTTTTGCGTGGCTTTTTTTTGTGAGTACTAAACTATAACTTTCCTAAACTTCTCTGTTTTGTGATTATTAAACTATAATTTTCATAAACTATTGCATGTGATATGTGTGTTATTCCGTAGATGGTTTAATTTTTAATTTAATTAAAATGTTATTTTTATTTTGGATTATAGAAAAATTTTTAAAAAAAAGAACTGGGAGCGGAAGGAAATTATTTTGCACACAGGCGGCGAAACAGCTCGGCGTGCCTCTGTGTTCATTACGCGCGTAAACAGTGATAACCTGAATTTGTAGTTATTCAAAATAAGACAATAACGCGAAAAGTATTATTATTTAAGCATCACCATGTTGTCTTATGTTTCTGTAGTCATTGTGATATTGAAGTTTATAATTAGGACTGAACATTAAAACATTTTTTATGGTACAGAGGTTAAATCTATAACAAGAACTTTTTAAAGATAAGTAAAAGCATATACTTTTAAAATATTCCTATTTTCATATTCTTTTTAATATATTAAAGTATTTTAAATTTTAAATTCATTTATTTTCTCTTCACTTTTTATACATAAAAGCCAAAAAGTCGAGATAATGAGACGAATATTTTATTAATAAACAATGACAAGATCTTAATTGGAAATGGGCCTCAGAACAAACATCCAAACCGGATAAAGCTCTCTTGGGAATTCCGTTTGTTTTTGTTCTTTAATCAATTCAAGATCTGCTTGAACGAAAAGACTTTTCAGGAGAGCAATCGGTCTAGTATATGAACTATCATCAGTATCGAAATCGGGCTCGTCACTATTGACAGTATTTTCTTTAATGATGATTAAACTTGTTTTCGAGTGCAATCCTGTGACACAGCGTTTGAGAAATTCTACGAGTGCATTGTCAGTAAGATGCCCGGTAACCCATTGACACCATATCAGGTCGTATTCTTTTTCACTGGGAGTAAAATTCTGAATGGTTATCAAATATAATGCTTGTATTGGTAAAAATATATTTATGAATTTATTCCCATTAGTTGTGAATATATGGTTGGTAGGGATATGATATTTCAGGTTCATCGGCAGTTATCACGCATCTCTTCCCCCTAGTGACAGCTGATTGAATGACTTAATAATTTTGTTTTTAAATATCGTGCATTTTTTAAATTAATTTTAGCAGAAATTTAAAATTTTTTTCAGCAAAGGAGAATTTTGATTTTGTAATAATATCGAGTTCTGCCTTGTCGCTGATCACGAATTTTCTTATTTCATTCAGAAAGTTGTTGAAATTAGGGGAAAACGAAATTAATATTGGAGTGTGTTCTTTCTAATTCATCATGAGCCATCAAGACACCTCTACGAAGTTTCTTTTGAGTTATACGAAAATTGGCTCCTCTAGTCGGAAGATGTTGCTGACCACGACATATTTTATTATTTATTTACATTAAAAATGGTTTTAATTACTACAGTTTATCGCGCGATAACTTATAACCTGCTATTGCAACAGTCAATTGGTGGGTAAATCATATAATATATTTCAATATTTTGCTTACGAAAAATCAACCAGTTTAATATTTTGAATTTATAAAGTAATTATAATTTAAATTCTAGATATAAATAAATGAAATCATGATCATATAAGATTATTTGATATTTATAATCAAACCAAATAAATAGAAAAATCAAAAATTACTTGCAATGAACAGCATATTCGATTAATTGTTGAATTAGTTTTACCTATATACTTGTATGATTCGTCCAAAAAATGCCTTGTAACTTCTACCATGTCAACATTTGAGTAAAATGGCATAAGTAAATGCTTTGTTACTCGACCTATTCCAGCACCACAGTCAAGTGCTTTATTCACTGATTCTAATATAATGTAATTAAGATTAGAGAAATTAAATATTTAGATTACTTGTTAGAAATCCTTCAGACATTAAGTTCATAATTAATTTGGTAGATAAATTTATATCAGCATCAGATACACTTTCAAAACCGCCTAACATCCCGTTAACTGTAGGTGTGACGTCCTTCCAGTATTTTTCAGCATTTTCGTAAAATTTATTTTCAACATCACTAGTTTGAATGTTTGACATGGTAAAAATTGTGAAATGCTAAAGAAAAAAGAAAGAAATTTTTAAAAGTGTGGTATTAAATAAAATTTTAAATGTTTTAAATTTATTTAAACAAATAAAAAGGTGTAAACTTGAAATATAAATGAAAATTCCTAATTCAATTGTGTTTTCTTTCAAGTTGACTGTTTATTTGATATTTTAATTATTTAATATTTAATAAAAAAAATTAATATGTTAGTTATTTTTGCATGACAAATGTCAAAATTAAAGTATTTAATTTAAGGATAAAACAAAGACTTAATACTGTTAATGCTGAAAAAATGAAGATAGAAATTGTATTTGTTTGAACAGCAGGTTCCTGGGTTAGTTTATGTCACTCATCAATACGAATGAAAATATACACTAGGCTTTATTTAAGACAAAACAAGGTCACATGTAAAAAAATCCCATCAGAAATATCGATTATAAATGCATAATTCAATAGGAAAATGGTCATTGCATATTTACAATTAAAAATGCTTTTGATGAGTATGAATTTTTTCGCATCACTAGAATTTTTCAATACAATTTTTGAACGAGATTAGTAGCGAGCACCTTGATTCTTTCAAGGACATCGCCTAGCACCATCCAATTTCTTCGTCTGGTAATCGTTCCAAGACATTAAGTCACTTTTATTTCCAGTTACATACATATTTCTTATCAAATTAACAAGCAAATTACATCCAAAATCATTACTCTGTTGAATACGATTTATTTGAATAGCTGAACCACCACATTGATTTCTGAAAATCCGCCACAGAGATTGAGGTCTTTCGATAAGTTGTTATGACTGATATTATTATTATTATTACAACTGATATTATGGAAAAAGTAAACTTAATTGCATTTGTTCAATACATTCAGAAAAATAATATAATTACTCAATTTTTAGGTTGTTTGATTTCACACAGTGCTCGAAGTGAGGCGGGATAGCCGGGATATTATCCCGGCATTGATTATGTAGGCGGAATGGCATCCCGGCACTTCATTTCATATAATCTATAGGTTTATCCCGGTACTTATTTCATTTTATAGGCACACAAATACTGCAATTAAGGTCACACATAGTACATCCATATATGTATGTATATATATATTCTTTATTCTCTATTCTCTATTCAATTAAGAATTTCCCAAGCAGCAGTAATGGATAGGTAGGTATATTCTCTTATTTATTTGGACACCCCCAAAAGTTTTGCAACACCCCCAACTGAAAATTTCTGCATAAAAGCCTGGAATCCCGGGTGCCACAGCATGCCTATCCCGGCACATATTTTGTTCCACTTCGAGCACTGATTTCACAACAGGGAAACATATTTTCAATGAAATTAATTCTTATTTACAAGAAATTAAAATTTCGTGGAATTTGTGCATTGGTAAATGCACTGAATGTTCTCTAGCTATGGCTGGATCTATCAAAGTTTTTGTAGAATATGTAAAGAAACATTATATATATATATATATAATATGGTTGGTTACGCGAGGGGAAACTTTCACTTCTGGAAACTTATTTATTCATCACTTTCACTATGTTCGCACCCTCTTACCAACCGTTCAAACCTATTTTATTTTACCACTATACGCCTGTCGCAAGTGACGCTGGTTCTGCGATGTAGGGATTGGCTGTGAGCAAAAATATGAGCTCTATCACAAGAACTGCTAATGAATCTTCTTTTTTTTGAGTCTTTTCCTTCAATATTTACCCATTTCTCCTCAATATGTGTTTTCTCCGTCATCCATTTATTGGTTTTGCTTCTTTAATGTTTTCCTGTTTTGAATTTATTATTTTAATATCATTTTCTGGCTCATTTATATTTATTAATTTTTTTGTTTTATTCGATATCTATTTATTTTCACATTTTTGATGTTTTTAATATAAAAATTGTTATATCTTCTGTCTTTTCCCTTTTTATCTATGTTATTTTTTATTTCATGATTTGAATTCATCGCATTTTTCCCAGTTGATTTTTTGTTGCGATTAAACAAACTGTTCCAGTTTATGCACAACAAATGGAAACCATCTAAAAGTTGCCTATTTAGTACGAATCGTTGTTACTGTACGCGGTAATTAGGAGGGTTTTCCGAATGGAAGGTATTATTACGCGTGCTTGAAATTAAAAACAAGATATAGATATTTTTGAACAAGAGGATAATGATTTTGTTGATTTGTTGGATGATAAAATATGTTATTGTCTTAACTTATAATTTTGCTATTTTTAATAACATAAATATAAGTATGCAATGACCGAATGAAAACATTTTAAATTAAGCCTATATGTTATGAGGATTTCAAGAAAATAAGTTTGTGGAAGATTAAACCACAAGAAGGTTATTTATAAAAGATTTTTTGTCAGTTACAGTAGACTGATTTTAAATTATTCATAAAATAGATATTTATCATTTGACAATAATACAGCAAGGAATTCATTACGTTCATTACGTTCCAAATTTAAAAAATAAATTTTTTTTGGGTTTGAAATCCATCTGTCATAAACGACACGTTCGTTTTTGAATTAACTTTGAAAGAAGATGAAGAACTAATTTCGGTGTGTAATAACCAAAATTTAATTTCAACACATTAAGAAGAATTAATTAATTCGTTCGTGATGAATTTTAGATACGATTATCCGTCAATATCACAAAAACTTTAAGTGTATTATTAAAATTTTCCAAATTTTATTTATGCAAATACGAAGTTTCAGCTTTTACCAACAGAAAAACGAAAAAAAGATAGACTTTTAAATCTGGATCACGAAATAAAAGTAGTATTTTTATTTTACACCAAAATATAAACGACGTTATCAAAAAACACCAAGCTCAAATTTCAAATTAAATGTAATTTGTTATTTAATAACTAATAAACATTTTGTTTACTTTGTAATGTAATTTCATTTTATATTTATTGAAAATTATTATTGTATTCCTATTTTTAGAAAACATATTATAGTGTTGGGCGTTCCTGCGAAATTTAATTGATTAAAATGAAACCGATGCTTTACGTTTTGAAGGCCTATGGCCCAAAGTTTACCAAGGTGAAAGCGAAATAAAACTTTTCGCAAAACCGCCACATGACTATTTCAAAACGACAGGACACCCATGAAGTGAGCCCCTATGTTAGGACTACTCCCTCATGCTCTTCCTATCGGGTTCTAGACTGCCGTTAGAAGGCCTTACATTTGCAATATTCTACCACCTCGATATTGGATCGTAGTGATGGTAAGATACTTGGGTCCTTTCTCATAACATGAAATGGTCATTTTAAAATTGATCAAAAAATCAAGAGTACAAAAATCTAAGAGTACAAAATAATAATGAATAACAAGGTAATATTCAAACGCAAATAGGAAGGTAATCAAAAATTAACAAACACGGATGATAATAATGTCGGTAAAATCACTTCAAACTTTCCTTTGTCCATTTACATCGAATTGGCCCAGAATGATGCGGCCTCGGCCTCAGTGAGGAGGACGTCTAACTCGAATTAGTTAGGAAAAGTTTATTTTAACGGTTTATAACATTACAGGCCAATTATGGCAAAAGGGGAGAACTTCTGAACCCTTCATTATAAAATGATTTTACATAGCAATTATAGGGCGCCGAGTCTACGACTCAGCCGTCAAACATTTTTCAGAATTGTTTCCATAGCCATCTATGGAGGTCATCTCTCCGCGAGCCGGTTATAATATGGTAATAATGTAATATATAGATAAAGGATGCACTGTATACATAAAATAGATAAGTCCAGCATATATGTCCAGAATATATAAGTCCGGGACGAAAGCTGGACCCCTCGTTATGTACAGAAGGGAATATAAGTGAGTGGTATCATCGGTCGTGTTCCGGTTCGCAGACTGCGGTGGCATTATCTTTCCAGGATCAAAGTACGGAGATCAGTTAGGATCAGTGTCATTAAATGTGATTAAAGTCAGGATCATTGTCAAATGCTTAGAAAACGCAAAGTCGCAAATTAAATCATAGCAGAAACACAATAAGATCCGAGGAGGGATCAATCGGTGGCCGGATCAGGATGCAGGCAAGTACCGCTTGTGGGACGTATCGGTGGCAGGTCCAGCATGTGATCGGTTCCGGCGGCGGGTGGCCGGTCCAGGAGGCAGTAAGTAGGTTCGGGTCCAGCGAGATGGTTCCGGTGGATGTGCGGTTTGGCTATAATATAAATTATGGGGCCTTGCATACCAGCCAAAGGGACAGGGCAAAATACATACTACAAAGATTAATGATAAATAAGATATTGATTTATGATGATTTATTATTTTATTATATATTATTTATTGATTTATTATTTAGGAAAATATATGGAAGCATTAAAGACAAAGTATGAGTAATACACTTCAGCAACAAGTTAATTAATAGAAGGATATGGTGATGAGGGGATGGGATTCTCATGGCGATGATTCTTTGTAAGTGTGTTCCATATAGATGTTGTAGCTGCTCTGGATCGCGGCGGTGCATGCCTTATTCACGAGGCTCTTAATTTCAGACTTAGAAAGACCAATTTTCTTGAGTATTTCATTGTTCTGCTTATCCCTAGATTCTAAGGTGCCTACTACAAGGGCAGAAAGAGAGGTCTTACGTTTATGGAGATGTCCGATTTGAATGGCGAGGTCCTTATATTTTTCGAAGTTTTTGTCACGAGCATTGTTGAAGTTGCCAGCGGATTCATTAGGCATCTTGATGTCAAGGAGATGCAAGTTGCGGTTTCTGTTAGACTTAATAAGGAGGTCAGGTATAAGCCTCGTTGATACCCCGCCCGGGGGCCTTTCTACTTCTACCATAAAGGGACAGGAATATATCAGATACGGTATGTAGGACATTGAAGTGTTTATTGCGACGGCCGTTGATTTTTGCAGCAAAGTGGTTAAAGATATGCGCCTGGGTTTCAGGGTGTGTGAGGCAGTGTCGACAAGTGGTTGACTTATTGGTCTTAAGCCGATGGGGAGAGTAGTTTAGCTTTAGCAGGTTGTTCCTCGCTTTAATAAGAAAGAGGTATTGGGCGTCAGACAGAGTGTCAGTTTGAATGAAAAACGCCACTGTGCTGCTTTCACTGATTGCCTTTGTAATGTAACCTTGGCATCTCATCCGGATCCATCTTTCAGCATGCATCAGTCTAATTATGGAGTGGAGTTCTGAGGACGTTTCATGGATGTTCTCGATGTCGACATAGGTGAGTCGATCGCGATATTTTACCTCTAGTTGCATGGAGTTTTCAATGTATTTGATTTTCGCGGAGATACCGTATTTGAGAAGCTGTCTAGTAGACGATTTACGGAATTTGGAAAAGAAGGAGAAGGTAGAGAATTGTTTAGATGTTTCCTCATTCAGCCACGCCAGGGCAGCATCAAGGTTGCCTTGGCCTCTTGCCTGTGCAAGTTCAAAGGTGACAAGGTTACGGAAACATAGATCGCAGGAGCTGAGGGACCTGATCATGTGAGCAAAGCTCTGGATATGGTATTCATCGATGGCTGAAGTGAGTCCGACCCCCCCCCCTCAATTTTACCGAGGCGTAAATGAAATTGTTGTTTAATTGCATTATTTTATCCCCCATCGCGGTTCTAAAGATTTCTTTAAGTTTTTGGTCAAAGCCAAGGTATTGCGCGACCCCTCTCGTAAGGCGTTTAGAGTCTAACGTCATGTGTCTGATTTCGCAGTTGCGGAAAGTGAAGATGAGGCGGGAGTGTATAAAGATCTTGTAGGACATTAACTTCTGTGCCGGGTTCAGGTAAGATTGGAAGATAAGTTTTGTGTCTTTCAGAGCGTTGTTGAGTCTTTCATTAATGTTGTGCTTATTTTTGTGCGAGAAGTCGACGCCGAGATAACGGCAGAGGTTTGAGTCGTCGATAACTGGTAATCTTTCGCCATAGAGTGTGATGGGGGGTGTCAAGAGTGTTGAGTGAGAAGTAGCCAGATTAAGATGCTTTAAACCGAAGATTAACCTTTTGTGCCAGCCGCACAGTCTCAGCAAGTCCAGCGGTAATGGAGGAGAAGGAGTCGGAGATGAGAACAATGTCATCAGCATATGCCATGATGATTTTATTGTGTTCGTGAAGAAAGAAAGGGTGTACGCGTAATATAGTCCTTAAGATGAAGTCAATCGAAAGGCAGAAGAGGGTCATAGAAAGTGGGCATCCTTGTTTCACACCTTTGACAATAGGCACAGAGGTGGACAATTCCCTTTCGCACTCGAAGATGGTGTTGACATTGGAGTACATATCCATGATGAGGTTGATGGTTTGTTTATGAAGGCCCATGTGTGTCAGAGTGTGCCAGATAAGATCATGGGGTAAGGAGCTAAAAGCATCAGTGATATCGAGCCAGATGATATGGAGTTCCGTCTTATTGCGGACGGAGAAGTCTTTGATGAGGTGAAGAGTAAGGTTATGTTCGGCGCGACCATCGGGGGTGACAATGGCTTTTTGGTTGGTGGTAAGTAGGTGACCTTGCTTGATCCAGGACAGGATATGATGATTAAGGACAGATGAGAAGATACGGTATGCAGTGTTCATGACAGATGGTGGGTTACAGATAATTCAAAGTTTCCACCTACTCGTGCTGTTTCCAGCGTAACCCAGAATACAATTGACAGCTGACCACTTGATACCCGTTGAGCAATCAACGTTGGTACTGTATCAAGGGTTTGAGTACTAGCAAAAAGTGAGCATGCTTAGCATACTATAATTGTCTAGCACCCACTGGGGTTCACGGACTGCCGATAGAAGGCTTATGTCCGATTTCTTATTCAGGTCCCCATCTATTCCTACCGATTGAGTGTCGTTCCATTTATATTTATTCCATTTAAAATACAAAACCACGTTTTCTTTATTCATCGATTTCCCGTTTGTCGTTACTCACACTCCATTTCAGACATATCCCTGTACGTGTGTACGCACATAGGTATCCGCCTCCCCATCTATCTCTTCATACACCTGTATACGCCCATCTATTCACGTCCGTGAGCTTGCTATTATTATCTGGGTGTATTCGATTCGATTTTAATCACGTTCAAACATCCAACATACTCTATTTAAATTTACTGCATTCTCGATCCTCGTTTTTATCAATTAGTTTTTAAATGCCTAATTTGGATTTTAATTAATTTAATTTTTAACGAAATATCGATCTTGATGAGGCATTATCTCCTAGAAATTTAGAGAAAACATTCAATTTCATGTCTTCATTATTGCTTCAAAAACATACAAAACACGTTGATCTTTTTAAATTACATTATTAATTAACTTTGTTTAAGTTAACTATTTTAATCTAAAATCTTATTTACCACTGGATGGTAATTTGAAATTTAATATATATATATTTTTTTTCAGGATTAAACCAGTGAATCGGATTTTACCACTAAATTCGGGTACACTGGGGTGATAAGTATTAGTGACGAGCCTAGCTACTCGTGTTACTTACTTATCCCTCAGTTGTACTCGTCATGAGTGGTGTAATCACCATTCTTCGTATTGGAGGGTAATTTATTTTATTAAAATGCTTATTTTTAGATATTTAAACGGAAAGTTTACAACTGAAAACGATTTTAAACCTGAAATAGAAGCGCTAGTCGGAGCACACAGGTATAAACTACCTAGCAAACTTTTCAGGAAAAGGTGAATTTCCATTCATTATTGGAATTTTATCGGCTCTCAAAACGAACAATTTGCACAATAAAAGTTCCTATTTTGTTTAGTTATTTTTTTCTCTTTTTTATTCATTCACTCTTATGCTTTTTTATTCTATTTATAATAATAATAATAATAACATTGATAGCAGTAATAATAATAATAGTAATAATAATAATAATGATAATAATAATCGTAGTAATAATAATAGCACAAAGGTAATAATAATAACACATGCAAAATTATAAAAAATTTTAGGATTATAGGACGACTAGCAATAATTCTTGTTATTATACAACTCGGGGTCTTTAGGGCAGGCCCGTACCGTCGGGGGGGCCCAGGAGGGCCCGGCCCCCCCAAACGCAAGTCTGGCCCCCCCAAATAAAAAAAGGGACATGAATAAAAAATTACATTCAATATGTTTGATAAAAGAAAAATTGCTATCGTGCACACATGCATTGACATGGGTGTGCATGAGTTGCACATGTAGAGGTTTATGTAGTGTGGACGGGGGTAGGATGTTCCATCTATCTGCCTCACTGGAACAGACTGGCATGTGAAGTCGGTGGCGTGGGTAGGGTGCGTGCTGTCTGTCTTTCCTGCCTCACAGGCAGTAACAACGCATGGAGGCATGATGAAATCGTTGACGTTGTAAAGTTTCTTGTGACAAATGAATTAGCCTTTCGTGGTGACAGTTTCAGTAGAGATGATATTGATGAGGATGATAAGCTTCCGTGTGGTCTATTTTTACGTCTCTTCGAATACACTGTTAAGAAAAATCCTGAGCTGGCTCGAATCATTAAAACGATTCCCAAAATTGCCACGTACACATCACCTCGAATTCAAAATGAAATTATCGCGTTAATGGCATCAATAGTGCAAGAGTCAATTGTTAAGAAGTGCAAGTCTGCGGATGTTGAATATTTTACTCTGAAAATGGATGGTACCAAAGATCGAACAGGGACTGAGAATGTGTCGATTGCCATAAGGTTTGTCTCAGCAGGACAACCTCAGGAGCACTTAATCTGCATTTCCCGAACAATTGCTCTCAATGAAGAGGCCTTCACAGATGTAATTTTGACAACCTTGAAAGAGGCTCAGTTGGATCCTAAAAATATAATTTCTTAATGCTATAATGGAGCCGCTGTTATGTCTGGACAGCATGGTGGGGTGCCGGCCTTGCTTCAGGAGCGTTTACAAAAAGAAATTCCGTATGTCCATTGCTTCAACCACAAGTTGCATTTGGTTGTTGTGTGTGCCGTTTCTGAGTGCCAAAAACTGCGGGACTTCTTCGACATATGCAGAAACTTATACACATTTTTGTCATATCCTAAGGTTGCGGCCATATATCAAGGCGATAAATTGACACGGCTCATGGAACATCGTTGGACAGGACACTTGCAGACGACTCAGGCAATAACAACTAATTATGATACAATTGTGAATTTGCTTGAGATGTGTTCTAGTAGACATTCTCACTTTTCAATTGATATTCAATTGGAAGCTACTGGACTCTTGCATCGAGTCAATGAAGTGGAGTTTCAGTTCATTGCACACATGTTGCTCTCATTGCTGACTATCCTTGAAACAGCCAACAATAGCTTGCAGGGTCAAGCAATGGACCTTTCTTCAGCATGTGATGTTATGGATGCCGTCATAGAGCGCATTCGCAGCCTACGCAATGAAGAGGAATTCCAAGTTCTTTTTGGGAAATTCGAAGGTCAAATGGATATCGAACAGACACCAAAAAGAAGAAGAACTCAGATTAACTCAAAGTTAGACAACTTCATTGTGTTCGGATCTGTGGGACAGCCAGAACACCAGGCCTTGCCTATCAGATGCGCATACCGCCAGATGTATTACGAAGTCGTTGATAGGACTCTGTAGGAACTAACAAAACGCTTCGGTGTCACCAACAGAAGCCTTTATAAGTCTCTTGCATGTTTGAAGACTGATCACGCAAACTTTTTGAATATTGAGGATCTAAAGACTTTAGCGACACTGTGTGGCGTGGACCTAAGCGAAACCCAACATGAATTTGAAACTGCAAAGGTTTTCCTATTGAAGAGAGCCAGTACTGTGACAAACGTTCATCAGTTAGTGCAAGAACTGTACTCATACTGAGATGCTTTTCCATCTGCCTATCGTCTTGCAGCTTCTGCACTGACAATCGGTGCTTCAACTGCCACATGTGAGGCGACTTTCAGTACTTTATCTCGTGTCTTAACTCCCTTTCGTACGTCGATGAGCCATTCTCGTAAAGCCAACCTTGTATTGCTCTCATTTGAAAGTGACATCAATAATAACATCAAATCTGATGAGTTTTTTCGGCGGTTTCATGAAATGAAAAATCGTCGACTGCAGCTATTTTGAGTCATGTCGATATCTCACACACGTAATTTCTTTTTTCTGGATCTAGTTCCTGTGTAATTTCTATTGCACTCACCTTTAGTTTTCAAATCTGTGTGACTGTGTGTTCTGTCTTTGTATGTCCAATTGTCCGTCGTGCAAATACATGCAGCTATTTGTTTTTTGTGTTTGTTCCTAAAAAATGGGCGAAAATCATTTCCTATATACTAGTATATGCAATAATGTAGCAAAATAATGCTCAGACAAAATGTCGATTTTGCTTTCCTTTTTTTTAAATTGAACATTTCGGAGTGCAAAGTGTGAGTAGTGACTAGTCTGTTTTCATAAAATACTTAGTTTACACGAGAATTACTGGCCCCTTTAATGAGAGTCTGGGCCCCCCCGTCAAAAGGTGTCACGGTACGGGGCTGCTTTAGGGGGAAAGGTGGTTATATTTTTATAAGGTTATTTTGTAAATCTATATATACATACACACATATAATTTAACTCTATACGAAGATGATACAATTCAATATACCTAAGGAATAGTTAATGGCTACATGATTTGAAGGGGGGTCATTTATGAAAATTTTCAATTTATATTTTAAAATATAATATAAGTTAAATATATATTAAGATAAGTTAATTTAGTATGCTTAGGTGGTAGTTGATGACTATATGGTCTTTGATGAAAAATTTTCAACTATGATGTTAAAGGCAATCTAAGTTAAGTTAAATCTATAGTTTATATTCTAGAGCTAATATAATTTTATAATTTATACTTTTAAGTTTATAATTTATATTTGGTGAAGTTCAATTTATAGTTTATATTTCTAAAGCTAATTTAATTTTATAATTTATACTTTCAAGTTTATGATTTATATTTTTATGAAGTTAAGTTAAATTTATAGTTTATATTTTAAAGCTAATATAATTTTATAATTTATACTTTTAAGTTTATAATTTATATTTTATGAAGTTAAGTTAAATTTATAGTTTATATTTTAAAGCTAATATAATTTTATAATTTATATTTTTAAGTTTATAATTTATATTTTTATGAAGTTAAATTTATAGTTTATATTTTAGAGCTAATATAATTTTATAATTTATACTTTTAAGTTTATAATTTATATTTTGTGAAGTTAAATTTATAGTTTATGTTTCTAAAGCTAATATAATTTTATAATTTATACTTTTATGAAGTTAAGATTATAATTTGTACTTTTATAATTAACTTAGAGTTATAATTTATAATTTTTATCGTCAATATAAATTTGTAATTTATAGTTTTAAGAAGTTAAATTTATAATTTATACCTTTACAACTAATCATAATTTATATTTTGAAGAAATTAAATCTATAAGTATAATTCATATTTTTATGAAATTGAGAGGATAATTTATACTTTTGTGGGTTACGATTTGTATTTTTATAGTTAGTTTAGAGTCTATTCAATTTAAAATCCAAGTCTTGCTGATACGCATGTCGAACACCTTTATGAATACTATCACTACTAAATCAATCATTTTTAAAAAATCTTTACTTTACACTATTACTAGAAAATTGATTTAAGACTTTTATAAATCTAGATTCGACAAACGTATAGGTAGAGTTGGTTCTTGATGATATTTAACCGTCTACATTAATTGTGAATTGTAGAGTTGTGATTAATTTAGGTCTGAGATCTACTCTGTTTATTAACCTCAGTGTATTGTATTGTGATGATTTTGGATGTAGATTTTAACTATGTAAGTTATTCATGTATTGAAAGTCGGGAAGAGTGTTTGCTTTCGCGGCCCCACTGTGACCACTACGACAAACCTTACTGTTGTGTGGTAAGTCAACCCTTTACGGCTGACCTATAATAAATAGGTAGTGTAAGACGGAGGATTTCATCGACTTAACTCCATGGCAGAACCATGAAGTGGTGCGACCTCCGAATGACCTGAACAAAAAAACCCCCCAATAATATTGATAAGTGCGTGCCAGGCAGTGGCCTGCAATCATTGTAGGCTGTTTACTCATCGATGATAAAGTGCATAGGTGCAGGGTTGGCTGGGATCTCGCTTCAAAATCAATGATAACCGACGATCTCACTCAAACCTACATTTCTATAGTTAAAAAGAAATAATGAAAACAAGGTTTCAATAATAATAATTTATAATTCACAATGAAATCGTCCTTACCTACAATCTCAGAAAAATCAAAACCAAAAATTTGGCATAAGAGTAAAAATATTCATTTGCATTTTTTTCCTTGAAAAGTGACGAAATGTGTTAGTTTATATAGCCTCTGTTTGACGTGTAAGTATACATGCGTGCATTGATGCAGTAAAACAAATTCGGATTATTTTAATTCTTGAACATTCGATTTTTAATTTTTATCGATTTTGATGGCGATTTTTCAGTAGGAATTTTTGTTTTTATTTTTGGAATTTTGTTTTTGAATTATTTTTTATTAAATTTGCCTCCATGATGGATTTCAGCTTTTCCAGAACATTCCATGCTAAATTTAATATATTTCTTATTTTTAAATTGTTTTTTTATGATTTCTTTTCTAAACTTTTTCTTTTTAAAAACTAAAATATTTATTTTTTATAAATTTTATTGGGTCGTTTGGCGGTCATGATGGATTTCGCCATTTTTATGAATTGTTCTGGACTTTTATTCAAAATATCGATATAATTTTCTTTACGTAAGATTTTATGAAGATTTTCTTTAATTTTCTTTTGTAATTTTTTCTAATCGCCTTTATTCGAATTTGTTTTTTGTTGTTTTATGTCTTTCGGTTATATTTGAGTAAGTTTTCGTGTAATACTTCTTGCTCGTGTTTTATTTTATTTTTAATTCAGATGTTTTATTTTTGGGTATATTATCTCTCTATTATCATTGTTTACTTGGTGTTTTATATATTTTTATTTAAGTAAACTTAATGCTGGGTATGCGTGTTGTGTACTGACACATTTCGTCCCATTCCTAACTTTGGGTCTAGAAATCAGTTCTAGCCCAACACAGAGATAGGGCGCCACGAGCTAGCCTCATGACTCGTTTTATGTTTCTCCTGTTTAAGTATCAGTTTGGTCCGAAAGGTCTTCCAGCTGGGGGGGCATATCGAGGTATAAAGTACGTTGTTACAGATAGCAAAAAGGGCTTCCATATCGGGGCATATCTTTTTCCAGTCAGATAAGGAAATCTTGTCGATGCCTGGTGCAGTGTTGTTCAATGAGGCGATAGTGGAGCGAAGGTCGTCAATATCGATACGGATAGAAGATGTATTTTCCTGAAATGAAGGAAACGATAAATCAGTTAGGTCGGATATCGGTATAAGTATAGCCCCGAAGAGAAGAAGTATATTAACCATTGTGGGCCTATGTAAAGGAAGGTCTACCCCAATGATTTTCCCAATCTCGTCTTTGGGTTTCATGCGGAATCTGGCACGTTTAATGCATTGGAGCTCATGCTCCGATTTCAGTTTTTTGTGCGTGGCGTCCACTGGTTTTATTGTCTTGTATCTGTCTGGGTTGACGTTGCCGTTGATTCGTTCAATCTAGTTAGGGGCTGATTGGGTGTCTGTTAGGTTTTGCGAAAGTTGTTCAGTGAGGTTTATGAGGAATATGTGGTGCACTACTAACTAAACTCGTTATGATCGATTGTTATAATAAATATCCAATGTAATAAATTAAATGTTCCTTAATTACACTTATTTTATACTACACGTTACTTGTATATCCTCTATTTATAACTAAAAACAACAAAGTTTTATACGGTTCCACTCTCAACTGCTTCAAAGTCTGTTCTTTCTCGATTACGATACATTTCTGCTTATATGTTCTCAAATAAAACTACCTTCTTTGTCTTTACTAATAAAAATTCAATCTTAGTCATTTATAATTGATAATGAAAACCTAAGCGACTTGACCCATGAAGGGCCTACGAGCTATCACTGAATCGTCTTGACAAAATGCCTAGTTCCTAAGATAAGTCTTCCTTTGCCCTGTAATAGTGCACCACTCAAGTTTCTGCATAAAAATATAAAAATCACTACTGCCATAAAAATCAAAATATTTCAATGTATTTCTAAAGTTAAATTTATAGATATATATGAAAAGAGTAAAAAAAAAGCAAATGATCAAAAACTTTTTAATGAATGATTCAGTTAGTATACATTACTATACATAGGAATATGTTTAAGACATTTAAGTAGTGTTATATGTAGTCTACCCAGCACACTAACCCAACACAGAGATTACCCTAACATACTTCTACCCTAAGACATAGTGTTTTTCACCCATTTCTCATCACATTTATAAGCTTTTTAGCCTTAAATTCTCTATTTTTAAGATAAAGGAATAACGCCCAAGACCCAATGATCAATATCTTAAAACCATTGTTTTTACCCTATTTTTTTACATCTTTTAGTCATATTTTCATTATTACAAAAAAAATTAAAGAATAGTGTTTTTACCCTTAATTTCACAGATAAAGACCAAATATCTTAATCCAGATTGAGACTGAAGCCTTTTGGCTGAAAGTCACGTGACCTATTGCCATGGTAACCAGGCATGACTATGTGAATCTAAAAAATAAAAAAATAAAAAAATAAAAAAATAAAAAACCAAAAATTTTTTTAAAAAAATGAATGAAAGAATAAGAAACGAATTGATCAATGTTAAACTTAATAGGGAAAAAAGAAAAGAAGACCCATTAGAATACATTAAAGAATTGGAAGCAAAAAACGAAACATATCAACATTTTTATACAATGGTCTTAGAAGTAGCAGACAAAAGATTAGATAAAATAAAGAGATTGAAAAAAGAACTTAAATTTATCAATAAAAAATGAATAACATAACTCTTAAAATTCAAGAAAAAAATAAATTAAATCTTGATTATAATAAAGAATTCACTCATGAAATCAAGAAAATTGATATTTTAAAAATATCTCCTACTTCAGGATCTATTGCAAACTTGAATCGTAGGGGTGATATAGTTTTTCAATCTCTTCAAACATCAAACCCAATAGATATTTGTAATGCCAAATTATATTATAAAATTGAATTAGAAATCGATAAAGAGATAACCCTAGATAATAATTTCTTTCCAAATTTATTCTCAAGCATGAGACTAAAACTAGGATCATCAGAAATTGAAACTGTCTTACATCCAGGAGTATATTCTACAATGTTAAATTTTATTTTAACTAGTTCAGATTATAAAAATGAATATGGAGAATTAACAGGTTGGATTCCTGATGTTAATAAAGGTGATCTAGATAAAGATGGTTTAGATATAAATTATGGTTATCATAAAAGAGCTGAACTTTACAAGTCTAAAAAGTTTGAAGGCTATTTCGAATTAAAACATTTATTCGGATTCCTTCAAAACTATAACCGAGTGCTTCATAATGTTTTTATAGAATTCATCTGTAATAGAGTAGAAGGTGATAAAAGATTGTTCTATGGAGACAAGGATGCAAAAGCTAAATTAAAATTATTAACACTTGAACTCCATATACCTGAATGGACATTAAACCCTCATTCTGAGATTAAACTCCTTGAAAGATTAAATTCCAACAAGTCTATAAATGTAAATTATTTAAATAGAATCTGTAGTGAATTCAGCATGACAGAAGGAACAACCTATTCTATAAAAGTAGCAAATTTAGCTTATAGACCAAGATATGTCTTGATTGGATTCAAAGAAGGAGATCCATCATTCCAAAAGAATGACAACATGTTTGTTCAAAAGATTGGAGATGATAATTTAAAAACAATTCAAATTCAATTGAATAGTTCTTATTATCCAATAAATAGAATGGAATTTAATATTGAAAATAATGAAAACATATTCCCATATCTAAATTACATTGAAACATGCCACGACTTCAAAGTTGAGCCACAATTAAGTTTAGAAGATTTCAAAAATTTATATTCTATATTTTGTATAAATGTTTCAGACCAAGATGATCGCCTAGTCATAAATAATGTTGATGTTACACTTCATGTAACAAAGGATTCTAATTTTAAAGCTAAAGTATATACATTAATATTAGAAGAAAAGAAAATAGAAATGAAATTATATGGTGGAAAGATTTCAATTATTGAAAATGTTAGGGGAGACTTGTGATATTTAACTTTTTAAAATGAGTAAATATTGGACATGTGAAACTTGTCATTGTCAAGTTACAAACATCACAAAGCCTCTCATGTTAAAACTAAAATACATAGATTTGCTTTTGAGAATCAACTCCTTGAGAATCAACCCTTTGAAGGAGGAGATCTTCAATCTTCAAAAACAACATCCAGAATCCTCAAACTCTTTACTACTGAAAAATATCCAGGTGAAAGACATTTATTCCATCACAATTATACTGGACCAGGAACAAGATTAGATATTAGATTAGATGAAAATAATAATCCCAAACAAGGAGAAGAACCAATAAATAGAATTGATCAAGCAGCTTTAAAACATGACATTGCTTACAACTCTGAAGATCTTAGAGATAGGCATTTGGCCGATGTTAATTTAATACATGATTTAAATAATATACAAAATCTATCAAGCAAGGAAAAGATTCAAAGAGCTCTAGTTAAATTAGCAATGAAAGGTAAGATTTTCATAGGAGCAGGACACAATCCAAGAAAAGCAAAAGATGTTGCTAATAAAAGAATCCTCGAACAAGCAGACGCTGAAAGATCCCTTGAGAATCAACTCTTTGAGAATCAACTCTTTGAGAATAAATCCTTACAACCAACAGAATCACAAATAAAATATGCTAATGAATTACACCATGAATTTAGAAAAAATAAAAAATATTTAAAAGTTCAAGTACATGAAAAAGATCAAACATGGTCTGCTGATTTAGTCTTTATGCCCAAATCATCAGACCCTGAAAAATATAAAATAATTTTAACAGTAATAGATTTATATACAAGATTTGCTTTTGCAAGGTGTTTAGAAAATAAAACAGGATATTCTATTACAGAAGCATTTGAAAATATATTTGAAGAATATCAAAGAATTACAAAATATTTATGGTGTGACAAAGGAACAGAATTTTATAACAAAGTTTTTACAAAGTTTTTAAATGAAAATGATATTAAATTATATTCAACAGAAAACGAAGGAAAAGCAGTCGTAGTTGAAAGATTAAATAGAACATTAAAAAATAAATGTGGAAATATTTTACTGCTATTGGAAAACAAAAATGGAACAATGAATTGTTACAAAAGATTGTAAATGAATATAATAATGATGTACATAGTTCTATAAAATCAACACCTTTAAATGCTTCCTTGAATCCTGAAACCATTAAAGTGGTAAATATTGAAAATGATGTTATTGAAAAACCAAAGTTTAAAATTGGTGACCGAGTAAGAATATTTAAATATAAAAATAAATTTGAAAAAGGATTCACAGCAAAATGGACAAATGAAATTTTTATTATAAATAAAATACATTATACAATTCCAATAACATATAGCATCATTGATTTAAATAATGAAAAAATATTAGGCAGATTTTATAATAATGAACTACAGAAAACAGATTTTTAAGTCGACAAGCCTTAAAACAAACTTTTCTAAAATAATGTCTTCCATATTTCAGCTTCTTCTCTATCCAAATAAATATAATTATATTTTTCTTTCCAATGATTATCAACAAACTATCAAACATATTCTTATCAGGTTCAACATTTGAAAATAAATCATTATAAATCATATTCTTATCACGCTTGTCTAATTTAAAAAATATAAAACAATTAGAATTATTTCTTATAGAGTTTTTATCTAAAGCATAATATGTTTGAGATATATAAATAACATTACAATTATTATGTCTACCTCGTGTAAAGTAACTCTTTTGAATCTCTTGATTTTTCATGTTAACAACATCATCAAATATAACTAGATTCTTTTTATCTTTAGGAAGTAAATCACAATGTAAAACATCTTCAGGTTTATTAGAGAATAAAACTTGAATCCCCTGCTCTACATAATCATTTTTGTTATTAATATCTGATTCTAAAATCTTTTCCTTGTACCAATCAACCATATCACAAGGATGAAAAACCTCTTCAGGACATTCAGCTTGATTTTTAAAAATATCAATTATAGCTTTTTTAGTTAATTTATTTTCAAATCCACATTTCAAAAGTTGTAATTCCGGTTGGTTAATGGTTGTAGAATAAAAGATTAAATTATTATAATCTAAAAAATCTTCAAGTAACATCCTTAAAAGAAGAACATTCTTTCCACATCCAGAAGATCCAACGATTAAACACCTAAAGTTGTCAGGAAATACTTTATTATTAAATTTACTCTTGTGTCTATTTAAAATTGGTTTCCAAGTATCCATTTTTATTTATTAAAAAATGACAACACAAAACCCTACAGAGGAATCTCTGCAAGAATTAATAAATTCAGACAAGAATAAATCAGTAGTAATCTCTGGTAAAAAATATTTTATTGGAAAACATGTAAAAGAACAAGTTAAAGAACATATGAAGGGCACAAAGGAAGGAAAGGGTCAGGGGGGCTTTCTTCCATTAGCTGCTTTAATACCTGCAATCATTGCCGGACTATCAGGTGCTGCTGGAATAGCTGGAGGAATTGCAACCACAGTTCAAAAAGCTAAAGAATCTCAAAAGACAGACCTTGAAAAACAAAAACTACACACTGAAATCGAGAAAATGAAGGCAAGCAAGGGAGTGTCCGTTGGAAAATGTCTCTATCTTGATCCATATAAAGGCAGAGGTTTAAATGATTTTTTAAAAAATCAAATTTCTACATCTGAATCTTTATCATCAAAAGATAAAGATGATTTTAAAAAAATATGTAAATCTTTAAAGAATGGGTGTATTTGTAAAATTAAAAATGGTGAGGGTTATGGTAAAGGAGAGGGCCAAGGATTGTATTTAAAACCTTGGAAGGAACAATGATACCATTTTTAATATCATTAAAATGGTATATGAAGAAAGATTAGCACTTTTAAAAAAATTACAATCTGAACAAGATAAATATAATAAAAAAGATTTAATTCAAAATACTGAATCTAGAATATTAAATGATGTAACAACACAACAACAAGGACCAACAATTAAAGCTATAGAGGGATTAGATTTTTTAGATTATTAGTATTATTAGATTAGTATTATTAGATTATTAGTATTAGATTTTTAGTATTAGATTTTTTAAAAACATTTGGAATAAATACAAAAACAAATTTTGATTTAAAAGATTATGCAAATTATTTAAATTTAAAAATTAAAATATTAATGAATGATGAATTGTCGAGTCTGGAGGGCACTCCAAAGAATGTCATTATAAATTATCAAAATTCAAATGAAAAAGGATCTCATTGGGTTTGTATATATAATAAGAGGGAAGCTGGCGCGATATACTTTGATTCTTTTGGGATTAAACCTACTAAAGAAGTTGAAGACTATCTCCCAAATGACTATACTTTTAATTCCTTACAAGTTCAACCTTGGAATACTAAAATATGTGGAGTGTTAAGTTTATATGTTTTGTATAGATTGAATAAGGGAGAGATCCAGGGCCAGGGGTTTAAGGATATAATTCAAGAAATTTATAATGATTTAAAATCCCTTCTATGAAATTGCTTCTATGAAATTGCTTCTATGAAAATGGAGCACAAGCAAGAGGATTATTTAAAAAAAATTGCAAACATAATGTCACATAAATATTCAAGAAGGTTATTAATAAATTCAAAAGAATCAGACTTTACTATAAATTTTGAAGATTCAATAAATTTAGATCAAGATTTAAATTATGAATTAGGACTCTTGTGGTTTTCATGTTTTAATACTATTTTTAATATAAATAATAATAATAATAATAATAATACATTTATTATACTTAAACCAGATAATCCACCCTTCGTTATACCCATCACTATAACAATCGAACCTGGAGCATATGAAATAACAGATTTGGCTAAAACAATTCTAAAAGAAACAAATGGAAGTGTAGAAATAAAAGCAGATGTACAAACTTCAAAATGTATATTAACTTTAAAAAATGTTGGACTCGATGTTGCTGCTTCTAGTTTCTTTCATACTATTTTAGGTTTTGAAGCTGGAGGATATAACGCTCCTCCTTCGACTATAACTATTAAATCTAAAAATATTATACAAATAACAAATACAAATTCTATAAATATAGAGTGTGATTGTATAATGGGATCATACAATAATGGTAAACATGCAAATATTTTATATTCCTTTCCTTCTAATATTGTACGAGTTGGATATAAAATGGTTGAAAGAATGAATCCTCCAAACTATTTACCTTTATGCAGAAAAAAGATAATGGATATTAGTTTTAGGATTGTTGATGAAAATGGAGAGTTAATTAATTTTAATGGAGAAAAGATTTCAATGTGTTTACATTTGAAACAAGTCTAACGTATACTTTCATAAACTTTGTAAACTCCCCCTATAAAAATGAATAAATATGGATTATACAACGATGGATTAAAAGATGAAGATGTTATATCTATTACTGAAAAGAGATTTATTAATGAAAGAGGTGATTCTATGAAAGGAGATTTAATTTTAAACAATCATAAGATAAAAGAATTATCTTTACCAACTGATGAAGGTGATGCGGCTAATAAAAAATATGTAGAAAATTATACTAATTTAACAACAACAAGAATTGAAAGTTCATTAACAACAAAAATTAATAATATTGAACAACGATTTAATGATAAATTTGACAAGTTACAAAGTCTGACTGAACAAGTTGTAAAGTTAAATACTACGATATTAAATTCTAAAGATAAACAAATTATGAATACTAAATTTAATACAATATGTAATATAATTAATGAGATGATTACATCATTTAATAAAAGACTTTCAAATTTAGAATCTCATGGAACACATATTAACACCACACATAGTATTAGAAAAAGAGCTGCTGAATTAGAACAGAATAAAACATTATTACCCCATACATATAAACATTTTATAGAACCAAGTTTAATAACAATAAATGAAGACAGGACCAGTAAATCCTGGAGTGTTTTTATGATTGTAAAGATTATTGATCCTTATTTCTTTATATTTGATGATGATAATGAAAGAATGAAATGGTTTGTGAAATGTGATTATAATAGTAAGCTTGAAAAGGGTGATGTTATAATGACTAGTTATGATTTATCACACGGAGATTGGTATGTTAATACTCATTCACATGGACTACATAAAGTTGAAAGTAAGAATATTCATTTTTCTAGTTCACTTGTACAATATATAGATTTAATATTTTATGAAAGCAAGGTTGATGCTAATGAAGTTCGTAAAGCATTGAGAGAATTGTATAAAGATATTCTCTCAACAAGAGTTTCTTTTGATATCCGAGTATTGGTGCCAGATGGTGCTCAGAAGAATAAAGTCTTATTTTTTTAATTATTAAAATGGACAAAGTCCAAAAGATGGAAGAAGTAAGAGAAGAAAAAATTTACCCAGAATTGAGATCATCAGGATATTATTCCGAAGGTCACAAAGGTTCCAAAGATCCCTCAGCTCCATCACCAACATGTCCTTCCGAACTTGAAGTCATGAGAGTAAAAGAATTCAAATCAGAAACCTTACATTTAAAAGATTTATTAAAGCATTATAAAAAAGTTAAAAAAAGATGGAATAAAGGAAATACAGTTTTAAAAGTTATAGGTTATTCCCTAGGATTTACATCTGCAATCCTTACAATCATTTTACCTATAGCTTTACCAGTTGTTACTCTTGCACCTGTAATACTTGGAAGTATTTCTGTAGCTGATTCTTTTCTAACTGAAATAGTTTCTCTATCTTATACTTCTAAAAAGAAAAGTTTATATCGTGAGGTTTGTTTATCAATAGAACTAGGAATATCAAAACTATATTTATTTCAGATGAAGGCTTTAGAAGATGGAATCTTGACTGATGAAGAAATAATGAAATCAAATCAAATAATTCAAGATATAAAGAATGAGGTTATAAGATTGAAAAGAGAAGGAAGAGAAGGACATGAAAGGATAACGAAAAAGGATAGGAGAGAAAAATGGTTAAAGGAAGTATAATTTAATGCTAAGGATTTAACGTTATAAGGATTTAACGTTATAAGGATTTAACGTTATAAGGATTTAACGTTATAAGGATTTAATGTTATAAGGATTATTTTTATACTATAAAAAATGGAGGACTTTAGAAAAAAATATAATGAATATATAAATCTGGATAGTTCAAGGATGAATCAATTTTTATTAATTAATCAAGCTATGAATTTTTTAAAAATAAAAAGTGAAAATCCTAATCTTTCTCAAGGAAAAATTTGTAAGATGATTGGTACTTCAGATTCAACAATGAGAGGAATAAGAAAAGAATTAGGAATTCCTTCTCCATATCGATATAATGAAAGAAGACGAAAGAAGAATGCTCAACAGAATGCTCAAGGACAGAATGCTCAAGGACAGAATGCTCAAGGACAGAATGCTCAAGGACAGAATGAAGGACAGAAACCATTAATCACTTCAAATAAAAAATTAAAAAATATTAGTAAAGATTTTTTAGCATCAGGTCAACTCTCTGGGAATCCAATACCAGGGAATCAACTCTCTGGAGCATTCAATTCTGAGAATCCAATCTCTGAGGATTCATCTGAAGATGAAACGATTAAAACTGAAAACCAAATGAATAAATTTTTTAAAAAATAAATGGAAATATTATATATTGAAAAAAATAATTTAAAAGCATCTTGCCGGGATGCTTTATTAGATTTTAATAAAAAGAGTGAAAAGGATAAACTTCTTCAAGCTGAAAATCTTTTAATTTATAAAGTTGCAACAGATCATCTACTTAAAGAATATGAAAAGAAAGTAAAATATCTTGAGAATAAAATTTCATCAAAGAATAAAACAGTTGATACTTATTTGCGAATAGTAAATAAAAGTCTAGGCCATAAATAAAAATAAAATATTTGTATCATTATGGTCAGAGATATAAAAACTATAAAAATTATAATAAATTTAATTTTTAAATCATGTAAACTCTTTTTTAACATGGAAATATTATTTATAATCTCAAAAACATTATTCTCTATATTTTTAGTTTCCAGTCCTATCATTTTATAGTGTTAATTTTCAAACAATTCTCAATTGAGTTATATTTTGATCAGTATCAGTAATGCTTTTTAATATCGATCTATGAGATTTAAATTCTTTTGGTGTTAGTCCTTGAATATATTCTGGATCGATATTAAAATATTTAAATTCTATAGGCTTCATATTTTGTACTTGATTAAATAATGGTTTTTGGATTAACATAGGGCGAGGGTTAACAGGGTTAACAGGATATTGAATTTCTACTTTAGCAAGTTGAACATCTGTAATCTCTAGACCATAGACTTCATTTATTTTATCAAGGTTTTTAATCACTGGGATCAAGTCATTTCCAATTGGGAGTGTTGTCTTCAAGTCTTCAAGTATAAATCTTTTGTCATCATAGTTTGTTATAGCAATCTTATTGGTTGACTCGAGATACATGTCATGTTTTTCAGATTTAAGATGGTGTACTTTGGCAATTTTATTTTTATAATCTTTATGTAATGAATCTTTATAGTCTTGATGTGTAAAGGTCTTTGATATACATTTTTGAATTCCTTTGCTTTTATTTTCTTTATATGTTTTCCCTTGTTCTAGTATAGGATATTCAAATGTGTAATCTATCTCCTTTGCTTCCCCGCTTGCTTCCGCAATTATAATTTTTATTGTATACTCTCCCATCTTTGGTTTATCCTTCATTTCAAGAGAATATTGTTTAGGTCTAATAAATACTCCTTCAGTTATTGGAGTATTTGGTTTTTCATCTTTAAAAGTGAATAGTTCTCCAGAGTTGTTTATTAGTTTACTTAAGGTTTCGTTTTCACTTATTTCTTTTTTTAAATCTTCACTATGAATTTTTAAAAACATACTATCAGTGTCCATAGCATGCATGGATATTCGATCTCCAAAGTGAGGTACTAGAACATCATAATAGGTCTCATACATCTGTAGCTTTGAAAGTTCTAAAATTGAAAAGCCTATAAAGATTGGTTTATTATAAGTTTTTACAGAGTTTTTAATCTCTAGAGCTACAAGATTGCTAGAGAATATCTCCGCATTTTTGAATGTTGGTTTCCCGATTATTCTGTTGTATTTATTAAGATCCTCGGGTGTATTGGTTAAAAGTTCTACTCGGGTATATTTATCTATATTCTCCATTGTCTTCCCGAATACTGAATTGTTTAAAAGTTTATAGATCATATCGAGAAATGCGTTTCCAGCTTGTTTTGCTGCATTTCTCTTTAGGATATTACCTTCAATGAATTTTTTCATAAAAGGAGCCTGTCTGAATTTAATTATGGAATGTACTTTTTTTAATATCATTCCATGTGAAAGGTAAAACTGGAGAAGTCTGTAATGGCAGAGGTAATAAGTCCTATCTGTTTGATCACACAAAAGCTTTTCACATGGGTTCCTATCTTGTGCAATCTGCCAATCTGAAAGTTCATCAATGGAGATCTTTCTTCTTATAGGAGCAAAGGGAAAGTATCTAGTTCTAGATTTTATTTCATCTGGATATTCAAGATCACATTCTATAACATATCCAATTTTTGAATCTTTTGGTGTTTTGAGTATTTCTTGTATTAATTCATCATTAGGCTCTTTCCATTCAAACTTACCAATTGGAAGGTATTGAGTCATGACTCCTGCATATAGCGCTGTCGCATCTATATACATTATTTCAGATGGATTAGAAATACCTTCCATTATTTCCTTGAGATCATCTGGATCAGTTATCTCCATATATAGAACATCAGGATCTTTAAAGAATTTAGGGAAAAAGATTGTAAAATTATTTGCATTTATTTCCCTATTCCCTTGTACTGATGAAATACCTCCTCGGATATTATGTTTATATAAATTAAACATATCAAGATCCACTAATAATTCAATGGTTTTATTTCTTGATGCTATCGCATACCCCTCCTCATCAGTCCATATACTATATAACATTATGTCCCAAGCTAAAGAGGGTGCTGTTATATAATTATATGGTTTTAGCTCAAATGCTTTTGAGAATGTCTCAAAGCAATCTGCCAGGATATAAACATCAAGGGATAAATACATGTCGGTATATCCCCCAAGGTTTTGGCAGTTTAATAAGTCCCACATTTTAACTGCTCGAGAATATTCTTGATCTGATATTCCCGATTGAGTTAAAATAGAAAAGAAGTCTTCTTTAGGTGGGAGTAATTCATTATACTTTTCAAAGGAGTCTATATAATCATAAGGATAGATTCCTTTTGCCAAACATGTTGGATATTTTTCTAATGGAATATTGTTTAATAACAAATATTCTTTTGTATGTTTAAAATCTTCTGGGTTCATGTTTTTGGCAATGGAATCTAAAGACATTCCTAAGAAATTTAACGAGTCTAAAAATTTGAAGCATCCATATTGAATGGTTTTATATTTCTCTTTTGTAAGCCCAATAACTTTAAAAGAGTTTTTAGCATTTGCAGCTAGATGTTTTATAAAGAGGTGAATATCATAGCCGAAAAGATTGTGAAATATAAATGGTATATGAGTTGGTTTTCTACAATTGAAATTACATTTTTTATGGGCTGCACCCCGATAATTATTTTCTCTTTTAAAATGATCATGGTCTGGAACTTTTGAGTCATTCAATCGGTCATTAGTTCCTTCTCGAATTGAAACCTGAATATTTTCATTATTTAAATGTTCATGAAGTAATCGGGTTTCTTCTTCACTATCCCCCTCATGAATTGAATCCTCATGAATTGAATCCTCATGAATCGAATCATTATCTGAATCTGTCTCACCTAACATGATGTCAAACTCTTGTTTACACATCCAACAGTGTGTTGCATTTTTATATTCTTCCTCTTGTTCTTCAGAAAAATCTATAGGGAAGTTTGTTTTTAATATCATAAACAAATCATGTTCTAATTCGTTTAAATCTTTAACAAAATGATCTAGAACATCTTGTTCACAAGTTCCTCTAAATACATATTCTCTAGATTCTATGAGTTCGGGGCAATTGCTTTTAAAAAATATTTTATATGCGGAAGGTAATTGTTTTGTTAGTTTTTCAGTATTAGTTAATTTTTTTCTTTGTTTTACATTTATGGCATCAAAATCACCATAAACCACTCCTAGTGTTTCTAATAAATTGGAATAATTTTTAAATTCCATATTAGCATTTTTCTTCAATGGCATTTTTATTAATGCTGGTTGATCCTTACAACAGAGTCTCTCATGTTTAATTGCTGCAAGTTTTGAAGATGAATGATATAGACATCTTTTACAACATATTCCTTTACGAATGAAAGTATTTCCACTCATAAAACTTTGAAAATTCTTTATTAGAATATAATGAAGTTTTTTCTCTATGCCTGTCTCACCTTCCATAACCCTCTCTTCCATAACCCTCTCTTCCATAACCCTCTCTTCCATGCTCTCGCTTGCTTCTTCCATAACCCTCTCCTCTGCTTGCTCTTCCCCTGTGACCCTCTCTCTCCGAGGATGTATGGTTTGAACATCTTCTCCATATTCTTCATCATCAAAATCTTCTTCCGGTATGTCTTCTTCTAATATTAAAAGATTTACTTCTCTCTTTTTATCTAAGATTTCCATGTTAGAAATATAAATAGGAATAATCTGTTTATAGTTTTTATTTTTTCTAGTTTTTGTTTTGGTTGGAATGTATTGATAAATATTAATTTTAAGATTATTTAATTTTTCAAATGCTGGAACATCTTCAATTTTCATTGGGTGTTCAAATCCTGGGGGATAAATTAATTCATTTTCAAATGGTTTATATTTTGAAACTCTTTGGGGGTTTCTTGCTTGAGGATGTAACTGAGCAAGTATTGACCATTGAAAACATTTGTTATCAGCATTCTGTACGTTTATAACTAGGTTGGAGGGGAATGATGTTGGAATATAAGATTTAGGATTTGGGGGTGCACCTCTCCAATATTCTATTTCTATAGATAGAAAAGAGTGGAATATTAAATTTGATTCTCCTAGTTCTTGTTCCATCTGTTCCATTGCTTTTTCCAGTTTTTTGGCTGTATCATTAATAAGTTTATTTCCAGCTTTTGTTGAGAATAAATGATTATATGAGGTTTCAATTCTTACATCTAAAGGTTGAGTGTTTGAATCCTCTCCTCTCCAATATCTTGCAATTACTGCTTTTTTCATTTTAAGCACATTAAACCTTGATTTACCAAATCTTTCTATAGCATTATCAATTGATGATAATATTCTTCCTTTATTTCCTTTTACATATTGAGTGATTGATGCTGGCGCGTTTTTTACTTCTGCAATTACATCGATATGATTGAAGTTATCCCAATTAAACTCTAATTTTTCAGCTTTTTCAGTCATTGAATTTGAGTCGGAGTCTACTTCGGGACAACATTCTTCTATATGTCTTAAGTAAAAAGATTTTATTTTCATCTTTTTTCCACATGTTGGACATTCAAATATTTCTCTAATTTTAGGTACTCCTATACAAGTTTTAAGATGTTTCTTATAACCTGAAAACAAATATCTAACCTTGCATTTTGGGCAGACTTTAGAATTAGTGTCATCTAATATATTAGCTTTTATTAAATGGTCTTTTGACTTTTTGTGAGATGTTAAACCAGTTTTGTTTTTAAAAGTTTTATTACAAACTTCACAATTGAAAGTAGCTTCCATTTTTAAAACAAATTTTTTGGTTGGATATGGTGTTTTGAATTTTTTTATTTTTATTTTTTATATTTTTATTTTTTTTAAAAAATCCAGATTCACCTAGTAACCAGGCATGGTTACCTGGTTGCCATGGCAACAGGTATATCTCCACGGTTTAAATGGAGATATTTTTAAAATATCATTTTTCTTGAATTTTAAGAGTTATGTTATTCATTTTTTATTGATAAATTTAAGTTCTTTTTTCAATCTCTTTATTTTATCTAATCTTTTGTCTGCTACTTCTAAGACCATTGTATAAAAATGTTGATATGTTTCGTTTTTTGCTTCCAATTCTTTAATGTATTCTAATGGGTCTTCTTTTCTTTTTTCCCTATTAAGTTTAACATTGATCAATTCGTTTCTTATTCTTTCATTCATTTTTTTAAAAAAATTTTTGGTTTTTTATTTTTTTATTTTTTTATTTTTTTATTTTTTAGATTCACATAGTCATGCCTGGTTACCATGGCAACAGGTCACGTGACTTTCAGCCAAAAGGCTTCAGTCTCAATCTGGATTAAGATATTTGGTCTTTATCTGTGAAATTAAGGGTAAAAACACTATTCTTTAATTTTTTTTGTAATAATGAAAATATGACTAAAAGATGTAAAAAAATAGGGTAAAAACAATGGTTTTAAGATATTGATCATTGGGTCTTGGGCGTTATTCCTTTATCTTAAAAATAGAGAATTTAAGGCTAAAAAGCTTATAAATGTGATGAGAAATGGGTGAAAAACACTATGTCTTAGGGTAGAAGTATGTTAGGGTAATCTCTGTGTTGGGTTAGTGTGCTGGGTAGACTACATATAACACTACTCATTTAGTACTTTACAACATATAGAAAAAAATTAAAATTAATTGGTATTCCAAGAATTTTCCTAACTGAATAAAATTGCTGTAATCATTTTACTAGATTTCTCTGTTAAAATCTCTATTGAAAATTGAAATTAAGGATTCCGCTATTGAACACCTATGAAAAATTGAATTGAAAGATGAAAATGTCTGCTGAGGTAGCTACTTATATAGTTTTTTGGGTTTTGAACCAACCAACAAAGATCAACCTGTATGTAATTTTTATTGTATTTAATTTAGGTATTTCATTTTTTAATTGAATCATTTTAATTGGTTTAAGTTATTTTTACATTTATTTAATTAATTTTAATTTTTATTATATTTTAATTTCTCGATCCCGATTGTTTGGTCAATCGCTTTCGTACACCATCTTTTTTAAAAAGCGTTTTTTGTGCTTTATGTCTCTTTTTAGCGATTACTTTGGTTTACTGCTCTAATTATGTTTCATGTGCAACATTTTGTGACCTTCTTATTTTATAATTCTTATTTTTATTAAATTTTCCTCTTGTTACATTTTTATTTTGTTTTATTTGGTGTTTTTATTATTATTTTATTATTATTTTATTCATGCTTTTTATTTGTTATGTTTCTACTCTTAGCCGGCTTTTCATTTTCAATAATTTTTACTATATAAAACAAAAAAAAACATTCTAAAAAAGTAGTAGAGTTAAACAAATGATAAAAGAAATTTTCTTCTAGCCCAACAAGAGGTACATCAATCCATTGATCAAGGAAAATTCTTTAATATTATTTCGATTGTCAATGTGCTGCCAAATTTTTAATTGATAAAAGTGTACCATAATGCAAAAAAATGGTTGAGAACCACAAATATGACTGATTTCAACTTATTGATATTCTAATGAATATAGAATTTGCTAGAATATGTTTAAGCAATGTAAAACAAAAAGATATCAAAAAAAATAGTAAAAATTGTACAAGTATCATATCTCCTTTATCTAATATATATATATTTGTAACCTTACTTGACCCTTTCAATACGAATTTTTTAAAATAGAAATGCATGAATAGAATTGTCGAGGCACCTATGATTACACAGTGCTGAAATTCCAGATCCCAACACAATTGCAATCATTTATTACATTTAGGTATATATCTGAAATTTTCTGGGACAATATGTTCCTAAAGGATTGAAAGGCTTAAGGAACTCAAACTATATGACTGTTTGTGTTGAATCTTATTTATTATAAAATTAATTAATGATTTACATTATAAAATTTTTGTTATATAAACAGCTATAATCTTGAATTTGTTACTAAATAAAAAATTTCACATCTTCGTTTACACTAAAAATTAAAAATTGTCGAAATATGTAAATTGTTTAAGTAAATAACACTCCTTTCTTAAAAAACAGTACTTGTTTATATAATGATTTCAATGATTTGTTGTTTAAGGTAACTTCAATTACTTGATTTAATACAATTTTTTTAAAAGCCTTGATCAATATTTATATTGTTATATTAAGTTATCTGAACTAAAATTCGTTAATTTTGTTATTTTCATATCTACTTTTTAATTAGTTTTTATACAAGTGTACTAAAATTTAAACATTATGTAAGAAATTTCTATTTTCTGTTTTATATATTTATTGAAAGTTATATTAAGTTCTAATTTTATTTTGACTAATTTTGAAAAAAGAACTTGAACTGGTGTTTTGAGAATTATTATTCTTTAGTTATGTAATTTGAATATCTAAACCAATTTGCATTATTATTAATAATGACCATATATCTCGTGAATAGAAATTAATTGCATTTCAAGTTTAAAGTTGATTAACTACAAATAAAATTCCGTTTAAAGTTAGATTTGATTATTTATAATATATGATAAATTATGTAACTGTTGATTTTTATTTAAATAATTGGGGCTTCCGAATTGATGTTGTTTTTCCTGGAATTGATGTTTCTCGAATAATAACTTCATAATTAGTTATTCAAATAAAAAAAAAGTTATTAACATGACTCGATCAATTGAAAATTTAGCATTAAAAACCAAGAATATTTCGAAGCAGTGACATTTTTATCGTGATCAATTGGTTCTTTTTTACGGCACCTATACTCAAAAGTAAAGTTTAATTTTACATACATTTTTAAATCGATAATTTTTATTGTTTTTAATTAATTAACCATAATGTATACATAAAGTTGCCAATATTTTTGGGGCATTACTAGCTTTCAGCACCCCCCCCCCCCTATTAACGTTCATTTCAAAGACATAATACTTAAACAAAAGAATTACCTATAAATTTAATAATATTCATAAATTAAATATTATTACATCTTTTTAGCCATTCGATAAATATTTTTTCCTTAAATTCTTTCCTAAAACAGTATTCATCAAGATGGGATTGCAAGAGTTCCAATGTAGTTCCCCTTTTCAACTTCAAGATAAGCAATTTAGCATGTCCCCACTCACTAAATTCTTTGTGTGTTGGCTCCAGTTATGGAATCAACGAAAGTTTCTTCATGAATCACTACTTCATATTCAAATCCAAAACTGCAAATACTGCGATAAGCTGCCCAACCATCTGAAACTATAACCGTGCCAAATTCAACATTATTCAGAATGATAGGAATTAGAGTATCCGAATTCCTCTTTTCGACATAAAACATCAAAACATCATCGGTATCTTCTTCCACAAGACCAACAACCCAAGGCCCATTAATTCTATATCCGTAATTTATATGAAATTATATAACAAATTATATTAAAGTTATTCCTATTATATAACTATTGATCTTACGAAATCGTGATTAGTTTACAATTGACAAGACCCCTTTGTCGACTCAACAACATTTTCGATCTCTTTTCATCATTCTTTCCGAACATCGCATTAAAATCATATCGCATATAACATTAGCCATATTATTATCGCATAATCTACATAGAAAACTCGCTGAAAGTGGAATATTGTTAAATTCATTTAATTAATTAAAAAGAAATAGTTGGAGTCTTTGAACGATTGAGCCTTCAATCCGTGACATAATTATCCTACCTTCCTAAAATGCAATAATTTTTGAAATAAAATGCGATAATCTCCTAAAATAATCGATTAAAAAGTAAATATTTATTGGCTTCGAAACAAGCACAATTAATTTAATCTCAACATATTTATTGACAATAAATGGCGGAATTTTACTTTTGATTTCTGTTGACTGATTTGATTTTTCGATAATTACTTTCAGTATTCCTTCGTTTATTTCTCGTTCTTTCTGCTGATATGTTCAAATTGATTTTCTGAATCGGTTGTTGTGACATCTTCTCATTTCCTTTTTTCAGAATTCTATCTTCTTTTGTGATTTTACTCTGTAGATGTTTGCTTAGATGGTTTTCTCTTTGGTTTGCAGCTGCTGTGTTACTGTTCCTGCTTCTTTTTCTTTAATTTCGAGAGTGGGGTTTGTTTATCCTATAGTTAGTTAGTTTTCGTTCCGCCTTTCGGTTAGTTCTCGTGGTTTTTCGTTGTTTTGTAGCTGTTTTTTGTTTTGTAGTTGTGTTTTATTGTTTTTTGTCGTAGTTTTTGATCGACTATATAAATCCTTTTATTTTACTCAAGTAGAATTCCACTCTTCTGAGTTTCTGCTGTATTTCCTTGCGGGTGCTCAGTGTGTCATTCTGAGCACCTGATCAGTTGATGAACAATTTCAGGAAGGTCTCGTTAATTCAGCACCTACCTTTTTATAACTGAAAGTTTTATTATGGGGATTAATTGACACAATTGACATCGATCTTTATGAAACAAATACCTGTCTTCAAAAGATATCACAAATAAAAAATACGTATATTAATAAATAATTAACACAGTTTACAATGTTTTATTAACCTTCTCATCCTTAATCGGGCTACATGTGAACTCCAAAATTCTTAAATTATAGCGAAAACCAAATTATGTGAGCCAGAAAATTGTCTCGCTGACTTTCCTGTGGAATAAAAGATCGGTTAGACAGACCACCCCAATATATTGCTAGGTTATGAAATCTGGTGATAATAATTATCACACGTGAAGAATAACCCTTTCTGTAACCACAACAATAATCACTAGCCGTCAATTACTCAATTACAGGGTACGTTGATCGATTGTTCTATTTGCTTTGACAACCAATTTATTTACTCCACTTCCACTTTATATTCAATTTTACAAAAGATTCTCGTCACTTCTCGTTTCACTCTGTTCTGAACTCTGTTTAATTCTCCCTTTAAATTTTCCCTTTGATTCTCTTATTAACTATCAAAATTTAATTCACCTTTTAACTCTCTTTTTCTTCTCTCGTTTTCTCGGTTTTGTCTCTAATTTTGTTCTACTTTCGTTTCTAATTTTGTTCTACCTTTGTTCTTAATTTCGTTCTACCTTTTCGGATTTATTGGTTAACTGTTCCGCTTTATATAGTCTGTTTCATTTGTGGCACTGGCGACAGATCCTGTTTTCCATTTTCCTCAGCCTTATCCCTGACAGATATCAACATGTGGCCTGTTTTTCCCTTTTCATGTTGTGCCGACTCTCGCTATCTTTGACAAGCTGTCAAGATACGGCTTTTCCCCTTATTTTGTTTTTCTGGAATTTGAAATTCCACCTTCATTTGTACTTCTTAATTAAAATGACCTTTATTTTAATTTCTTGTTTCTTTCCTTTTACTTGATTTCTGTGACTCATTTTTCATTTCTTTTTACTTCCGTTTTCTTTTCTGAGTTCCCATAGATCGTCCCGTTTGTCCTGACGATCTTCCCCCGGGTAATTTATTTGTTTATTATGTTATTTATCATTTTGATATCCTCAACATATCTCCCCCTTTAAAAAAAATTTCGTCCTCGAAATAAATTAAAATTTGAATTTTAGTTATTTTGTTAGTTACCTTTTTCATTTTAACCACTTAACAGTCTAATTTTTTTTCGAAAAGATGTCCAAAAATTGTCACTTTTTTAAAATTTTATTTGAATCTATTTACCTATACATTTAATTAAATTTACTTAAAAGTCGTCTTTTGGTTCGAAAAGGTGTCAAAAAATAGTCACATATTTTTTTCATTATTTAATTATTTTTTACCAATAAATTCAATTAAGTTTATTCAATAAGTAACTTGGGTATGATAAATTTTGAAACATTCAATGCACAATCCTACATTACAATCTGGACAGTAGTATCTTGTCTCCTTTCGAATTTTGTGTTGTTTTCGTTCCTTTAGCAACATATTTTGCATTGTCTGGTCGGCCTATCTTTATTTGCCGTAGCTGGTATAACTTCTATAAAATGTGTACTAATCAAACGTATTGGTGATTCTGTTCCTGATGGACGTCAAGTTTGTTGATGTATTTTTCCATATTTTCCATGTAAATCAAGAAGGACCAAATACACCCTGATTTAGATTCACATAGCATATAAGGTTTGATGCCGAATCTGGCCCTGTAGAGCATCAGACTATCGTCTATTGTCACATCAGTTCAGGTGTGATCGCAGAAGAAATTTTTTTATTTAGATGTTCAATGATAGACCATAACTTATTTAATTTGGTGCTTGGGTGCGCTCCAGGATTATATGTTGAATTATCTGTAAAATGAATGCAACGCTTCAATAAGACAAAACGCCTGTAGGACATAACTTTTGCGAAGAATGGTGTTTCAATCATATCCTTCTTAGACCAGTACCATTCGGTTTTGGGCTTATTTATAATACCTTGTAGAATTTGAAGAGCATAGAAACCATAATTTCTCCATTATCTGTCTATGTCCATTTCTTCAAACGCGAAAATCTTCGCAAAATCCCACTGCTGCATTGGCCTGCATACCG